>JAMPIV010006724.1:0-277397 GCA_024509875.1 Oreohelix idahoensis
ACATATTGTTATTTGAAAAGTTATCATGACTCATTTATAGAGATTCTCATAGAGTGTTATATGTATGTGAGTGTCACAGTTTGTCAAGAGTAGTGGATTAAATTAAATTGTTTATCTGTCTGTTGTTGTGACTTACACTTCATCATACACATACCCTAGACACATAACGTAGCATCACACTATTCCAGAATAATTCTGACTGAGATATATAGATATGTGGTAGCAAGTAAGGTTATCTATAATACACTACTCTAATAATATAGATACCTTCACACTCTTCACACTCAGCCACTGAGTGAAAAGGCCCTTGATAACAAAGTAATCCATCTTTGTTTTCTGAGATTCAGGAAAAGCGTTTACAGGGTCCCTGGACAAACTTGACTGTTTTGGCAAAATCAGTCCACACCTCTGATCATCTATACAGAGCTTCTCCAAAGTTTTACCCTTTTTTGGGGCGCAATTAGTAGTACAGCAAACTATAAGTCAGAAGAGTTCAGGACACACTGGAGTAAGACAAGCGTATATCCTGTCACCCTTATCTTTTCATACTCCTCCTGGACGATGTCTTCAAGGCATGTAAGGAAGAGCACATGAAAAGTATTCAGTGGGGGTACTGGAAGATGAAGACCAGGTCTTATTTCAGAGCATAGCATTTGCTGATGTTGTTGTCCTGATTGCTAAAATCAGAGAGACACATCTCCAATCAACCTGCAATGCCTGGAAGGAAGTGCTGATGAGAAGCGAGAGGGATGTCATAAGCAGCTCTAAAACAAAATCCATGGTGATATCACGAGAAGAAAGAAAACATCAGATTAAGTTGGGAGAACAGGTCCTGGAGCAGGTCGACCACTTTAAATACCTCGGAGCTATTATAGACCGAAAGGGGGGCATCAAAGAAGAGTTGGCCACTCGAAAAGCAGCGGCTGGGAGACTTTATCAGGCCATAAATCAAGGATTCCTCAGCAAGAAAGAGGTTGGTAAGAAAACGAAGATGGCTGTATACCGCTCCACCTATGTCCCAGTCTTGACGTATGGTTGCGAGTCATGGGCAATGACTACAACCCACAAAAGCCAGATCCAAACCTCAGAAATGAGGTATCTGAGGAAGGTGGTTGAAGTAACAAGAAGAGACATGGTCCGCAACCAGACGATACGTCAAGGCCTAAAATCCCACTGTTACGTGCAGTCTTTGATATCTTACAATATAATACATTTGTATGCTTGTTATGCTCGCAAATATTTTGTAAACAAAATAGATACTTTTTAGTGCTTAAGGAAAAGTCATTATTGAGTTACTTCCCTTGAAAGGAGTGTCGTTACTTTCGATCGAACTCCGCGGATGAATCCAGTTTTACTGCGATTTATTCTTTGTTTGGGTAGAAATAGGTTGTTCTTGCTTCAGTGTATCTATGGCCTGAATTTATGTGTATTGTTTGTCTGGGTAGGACGAGTCTGTCTTATATATGTATATCTTTACATATCTAAGTCGAACTATATGGTCTTTTGTCGTTAGAAAGGTCAAAGGGCTGTTCGGCGGATGTGTTGCTAGAGAGGTGTTATTTGGCTTCGCCCTGATGGGGGCTGTGATTTTTGTGTAGCGGCTTGTCGCCGGAAAAAGTGATCTCAGTATTTATGGGGAAAGTGATAGTCGTCTAGACCTATCGTGTATGCTTTACCCCAGTGTTTATTCTTATTGCCAAGGAATGGCAGAATCATATTTCTGATACCAAGGTAACAAAAGATTCTCCTTATGAACTCTCTTTCGAAGCCACCGTTTTTCGATAGGCACGATTTGTACGTCTGAGAGAATATATTTAACTAGATGAAGATGACATTCATTCCTAGCAGCACTATATCTTGTATGATGAAGTCAATTGTATCATGATAGAATCTACAGAGCTATGAGAACATTTAATGAATGACTAACTTTAATACAGATTCATTATCTGTATCCAAACGTGAGTGACAGCTCACGAGAGAAGCCATCTTGTATCCAAATATTTTGTGACTTTCAAGAAGAGAAAGGGATACCCCGTATTATCGCTTGATGAGTCCAGAGTTCACTGCTACACATGAGAACCCAGTACTAGCGGTTCAATATGATTATATGAAAAATATGTGCTGAATATTATTTCAAGGAATCTTCGCTAGACGAGGTTAGGTCTAGAAGCCATCTTGAATGTTGTTTATAATCTGACGTGCTTTGTCAGTAAACTCAGATGATATATATATATATATGGGCAATACTGAGTGCTTGTCTACTGACAGTCCATTATGCTATTATTCTACATGAGTGCCCATGTATCATTGCAAGACCATTTATCCACTGTACCATGATGTATTATGCCAACCTGTGATTTGTCACTATTCGTGCTGTCGAGTGTGTACGTCCAATTAAACTGTAGCAAAGGTACACAGTCGTTGGTGTCGATGACTTCCAGCCATACATGAGTGTGAGAAAAAGACCATTTGTCAACACCACGAACTCTTCTTATCATTCGCATATTATACTCACAATCTATGTCTACACACCACTGCGTAGGTCGAGTTGACATTCCATACTCAAACCACAAGCAACAAAACAACACAGCATGTAGCTCTGGTGATGTTCTAGTGAGCTTATATTTATCAACTGATGATGAGCAAAGAAAATAGAGTTATCAACTAGAGAGACTTTATCACCCACCCGCTACAGACCCAAATAGAACCGTCCCAACTAAGATGGTTTGGCCATGTCTGCAGAATGGGAGAAGATCGGCTACCACGACAAGCATGGGAAACAAAGAGCCAGGGATCCAGACCTCCAGGACGACCCAGAGTCCGTGATAAAGTGTTTTTTTTTGGTGATGTTACTGCTTTCGTAAGGTTATACTGGACACATAAATGAATGGTCAACTCGTTCCGACACAGTGCTGACATCGAGTGAGAACGTAGATGTAAAGGACGCGAATGTGTGTGCAATTCTGTTGAGTTGACAAGTCACTCACTCAATCATAGTTAGAAGTCAATAAAGGGTAGACTGCTGATGACGTTTCATACATTTAATAATGGACGTACACTTCGACATCACGATTACAGTCACTTGAACAGGTTGGCAAAAAATCATCGTATACTTGAAAAATGGGTGACAATATCAGATGTACATTTATGTGGCATGTAAATATAATGGAACGATAGTAGGCAAGCACTCAATATTCTGGTTGTCTATCGTCTCATGCTTCAACTGACTAATCGCGTCAGTTAAGGTGGATACATAATCATCAACAATGGTTCACTGTCAGAACCTTCTCCTGGCTAAGTTTCTCAAGCCGTAAATTCATCAAATGTTTATAGCAACAATGTTAAACCACAGTAGTGGGTTTTTTCATAATACATAGATCTCTGTACCATCATCAGATAATAGGACCTTTTCTGTTCTCCGACGATGATCCGCTTACAATGGCGGGATCCAGAAAATGGCTCTCCTCCGTGAGCTTCGCTCACCCAGGATGAAAAATTATGAAGCAGAATTAATTCGTTATTCATCCATAAATGTCCTCATTGGGCTTCTATACATTTCTGCTATCAATAAGGCTGGTTACATCAAGTAATCTAGTGCTGCTAGATAACACGTCATCTTCATCTGTAGTCAATAATCCTAGATGTACGATAATACGTCTCCCATCTAGGCTTAACAAAAAAGTTCAGCAAAAAAGGTTTTGGTTTTACCTGGCTTTAGGAAAACACACACTAGCAAATAACGCACGCCATTCCTTGGCGTTAATAATCAACATTAGGAGAATCTCTGATACTACAGTCATACAGAGAAACAATCTCCTTCCTAGAATAAATCACAGAGACCAATCTTCAGACATACTAATCGACCAGCCCATAGTAGCGACGACATGACAGCAGCTTCTCTGTCGACACCCCAAATCGACGCATGCGCAGAAATGCCTCTTGACCCCAGAGTTCAGCTCAAAAAATAGACCGACATAGAAATACAAAGATACAAAGATATAAGACCGAATCACCTTAAATATTCAAGGAATAAATATAAATTCGGGCCATAAACATTTTAAGCAAGACCAATCTGTTTATGGCCATACCAGACGCAAAATGACGTAAATCTCGTATTCATACGCCAGATTGAGACACAAGAACAGATAACCCATATAACCGAATATAACATCGATCAATCAGGGTTCTGTCCCTTAGACTAAGAATCATTGATTCTCAAATAAAATACTTTTCATTAGACAAATAGTTATACTTTACATTTGTATGCCTACCAACAGTAATCTGTGCGTCACAGACTACCACACAAAAGAATATGTGCGCAACAGTCCGCTGGGAGGACAACATTAGACAATCTTTGAAGGACCGAGGACTAGAATGGAACCAGGCCAGGAAGAAGACAGCTGATAGAATAGTCTGGCGCTATCTCTTCCAAACCTCTACACACCACGGTAGAAGGGGAACGACTAAGTAAGTAAGTAAGAGATGGTGTTTCTCTGCCAATATCTTCTTTATATCATCTGAGTTCTCATCAAACCAGTCATTTTGTTTCTTGATGGCGGGACCCAGGACCTCTGTAGCAGTGTTGTAGATCTGCTCACTTAGGGCTGCACAATTTGTTTACACACTTTGGCCGTCTAACGAGATAGTTTGAGACGGTCTTCTTGTATGTCAGTAAATGACTGTTTGGTTTTTATCTTCTTTAGTTTGGTGACACCCAGCATTTTTTTAGTTTTCTTTCCCTGAGGGCGCCTGGCTGTTGGATACGAATTTTAAGTTTAGACACAATGAGGCGATGATCAGTCCAGCATTCGGCACCACACATGGACTTGGTCACCCGGACATCTTGCCTGTCCTTCTTCCTAACAATTACATAGTCAATTAGGTGCCAATGCTTTGAGCAAGGGTGCACCCAGGAGGTCCTGTTGCGGGGAGGAAGTCGAAAAATGGTGTTGGTGACAAGGAGGTCATGTTCTGCGCAAGTCTGGAGGAGAAGAAGTCCGTTGCTGTTACAGTGACCCACGCCTTACTTTCCGATAGTGCCATTCCAGGAGATGTTATCTGAGCCTACTCTTGCATTAAAGTCACCAAGAGTGATGAGCTTATCTGCTTTAGGAACTGATGCACTGACTGCATGTAGTTCTTCGTAAAACTTATCCTTGACGTCATCCTGGTTTGTCATAGTTGGTGCAAACGCGCTAATGATGGTGGCATGTTGCCTTCCATAACGCAGGGGGATCTTGACCGTCATGAGTCGGTCATTTATTCCCTTTGGGGGCCCTGCTAACTTGCCGACATTTGCTGTTTTGATTGCAAATCCAACCCCTGCTTCTCGTCTTTCTTCAGTTCCTCTTCCGCTCCAATAGAATGTATAACCTGCACCCTTTTCGCAAAGTTGGCCCTCGCCTGCGTCGAGTTTCACTCAGTGCTGCTATGTCAATGTTGTATCTGGCCAGTTCTCTCCCAATCAGGGCAGTTCGCCTCTCAGGTCTGTTTGCATTAAAGTCTTTGTCAAGGAGAGTGCGCACATTTCATGCACCTAGAATGAGGGAGGAAAATCTGTCCTTTCTTTTTCTTATGTGTCTCCCGCCGAAGTAGGGTACCCACCAACCGCGGTAAGCTGGTTAGGTAATGGTGGAGCAGGCAATGTTTAAGGCACCTTTTCTAGCCTCTTCCTCATGCCATGGAGGTGAGCAGTGCTTTCCTAAAGAGGGCTGCTCAGTCACTCAGGGGGCTGCCGAATCCCACTGCTGCTCCGATCAGTGGAAGACGACCATATGGCCTGAGCCGCCTGTGTGTAGGTCTGCGACTACGACTGCCAGCATACCCACGCCTGCCGCTTCGCCGCTCGCCATCGCCACAGCACTTGTTGTGAGTGGATGGATGAATGGATGAAAGAGTGACTTGCGCAGTGATTTGGTTTAAAGTGAGGAAGAGTTGCGCAATTCGTCGACCTCACTCTCTCACCTGGGTCTGTAACCGTGCACCCAGTGTCGCAGTCTTCCTTAGAGAACTGGGCACGGTACCATTTAGGGGATTATGTAACCAGGTGTGAGAGTATTATGACGGGATAGACATCTGGGCGGAAAACATTACGCCAGGAAAACACGGTCACAATATTGTGGTGGACAGAGGTGCGCCGGAAGTCTTATGTAACGATTTGACATTACTGTTGTAAGAGGCCATGCGTGTATATTAAAATTAATATTTTCAAATACGCGTGGGATGAGTAATGATAAACTTCCCCACCCAAACAGTGCTGGATAGATTTGATTGGTTCGCCAGAATCTACAATGAATTGATTGGAACATTCAGCAGGATGCGCAGCTGGATTTGAACTTGGAAAATGAGAGATATAATACAACAAACTCGGAGTCACAGCACACAGACAGACTGCATCGCAGCGTTAACTAAGCACCTCCGAAAAAAGCCAGAGGAAAGGACTTATAATTCCACAACTATAAGTACCAGATCGAGTATTGGGCAACTTTGGAATTCACAAGTAAACCCGCCATTTTAATACAAGACTGGAAACTTGGGAATTTTATCACAAGGAGTCAGAGAGGAATTTTAACAAAAAATTTTCCCGGCAGGATTCATAGAACACCAGCCGTCAGAGGAATTAACTCATATTTCCCAGACCAAGTCATAAGAGGAATTATACAGTTTTCCCAGGCCGGGAATTTGCAGAACACCAGCCGTCAGAGGAATTAACTTATATTTCCAGACCTAAGTGATTCGAACTAAAGGTCTGTGGGTCCATTCTAATCTGTGCCAGGAGAAGTTTGTATTCCCTCAATTTTGGGTTCGGGGTTACAAGACATCTGTCACGTAGGGTTTATATTCATTTAATTTCCTACATCTTCTTCCTATTCTTTCACATAAACTCTCTCTTTTAATATCTCTGTACTTTTTTTTTTCCTGTGTATTTTTCATCCATTCGTTTTGCGAATATTATTCTCATATAATTTGCAAACTTTACCTTTTTCCTTTCTCTAAAACTGAGAATCGCGCTAGGACGATATTACGTAGATGTCAGGGCTGCAGGGCGTCAGAAGGCGTGATAAGTCGGTTCGCTGAACATAGGACGTAGCAAATCGTCTACATTCTCACCGAGCGCGCGAGCTTCTTCTCGGCATTAGTCCCGGTGAGGTGTGATACTTTACATCTGCACCGGTCAGTATCCAGACATTTGTCTGAAAAATCCCAAACTGACACGGCGCTCACTTGGGCCATGGTCAGCTGTAGTGTGAAAACTGCCCTGAAATGGAGTCAGGCTGTCTGGGATTTGAAACTGACACGCGTACATCGTGGTCAGTAGGTGACAGTTACGACACGCGTTAAGCGGACGTAAATGTTGGGAGTAGGGGAGATAATTTCGCGTGGCGAAATAGTTTGGGCCCTTTGTCTGATTTTAAGATATTGGCCAAGTTTGAAACTTTAATTTCATTCTCGCTCATAGACTCCACAGTAGATAGGTCGCTCGAAAAAACAGAATAGCTGTTAGCGAAGATCTCAGTTTGTTTCGGCAATTTGTCGAACTTCTAGACTTCCAGAAATATTTTCAGCATTTTTATTCTTAAGTTGTGCGACTACCTGTAATTCTGTGGTTGAGGTAATTAATATGATAGATATATAGATTTTGTGAGTGTTAAAGTGTTAAATCGCTTAATTCATTTTATCTATTTCTTTAGCGCAGAAGAGAAATAAAGTGGTAGGCTATTATATTTTCTAGGGAAGCATTCAGTGGAAAGCAGACTAAAAATTGAATTTGTAGCTTATAACGGCAATTGTAGCTATTTATGAATTTAATTTAACCGCTAATACTCAGTCGAGTGTATTTTTCTAAACTAACGTATAAACTCTAGAATCGAGCCTCATGAATGATGACGGGATACGCACGTGTTCCTAATTTATGAGGAATGCTGATTTTTTAAATATAACTTACGTCACGGGAAGTTTAAATGATAAGCAAAGCTCTCTGCTTGCAAGTTTAAATGTAAGTTTTAACCAGTACAGATTCTGTTTATTATATTATATGTGTTATTTTTCCTCCACACAGTGAAAGTTTTGGGGTGACCCTAACTTTACCAGCACCTAGTAGTAGTTTCCATACTTGTGAAGAAATAGACAGTCCTTATTTTGAACCACGTGGGTTTTCTCAAGTAACACTGATCTGACGGTGCAAGTTAGACAGAAATACTAATATCCCTATAACGGGTTTTCAAAGACTGTAATGATAAATACTGGACCTTGGAGCCAGCACTTAATTTCTTCTAGAAACTCTATATAATTTGCTGCCTGGTGGCGTGAATATTAACAATCATTTCCCGACTAGATTATATCTTGTGGACAAATCTGTGGTGTGACTAAAGTGAATCCTATACTGAGGGAAGGCACCGACCTGACATTCATCATTTTTTTAGAAACCTACGCTATTGACACTGTGCTCTGCTAACTCCCGCGCCTGGAATAATTGTTAGGTGACTTAATCAGACATTTGAACAAATTTGCATACCCAAGTAGTCGTTCCCGGAGACTCCAAGTTAATACGTCTTTTGGAACTGGGGACTTCTTGGCAGAAGACTGCATTTTTTGAGTCTGTGTGAAAATCTAAGATCAATGTGTTCCAAGAGGCAGCGAGCAAAGTCGTGAGTACCTGAATGAGAAGCCATGGCGGAATGAATGAGTGTACACTGGTCTGAGTGATATTTTCACTATTATATCTTTGACACCCTGTTGCTGTCCTCATTTTTTTTTTTCCCAATCTGCATAATTTGTTGCTAAGGCTAGAGTTCTTGTGTTTTTGTCTTAGGTTAAATCAGATTTTTTTCAAACTCTGTGCATATAATTACGAGATAAAAAACTCTTAGACTCAAACCCTATGTATCTGTGACTCTGGCGCCATCATCTGTTCTCTTAACGGGGCCGGGCTAAACCTAGAGTTAACACTATAACGGGGCTATCATCCTTGCAACATTTCCTTGATTTTTTATGACTATGTGTATATGTATTTTCCTTGATGTACTTTCTTTGATGTTGTGAGCCGATTTTCCTGATAATAAAATCGCTCTTGAACTTAATAATCGTGTTTGGTCAGCTCGTTCTAGATAATATATATATCATTGTTATAGTTTTCCCACGTCTGTGTGTTTACCTGTCGTCACGTGTATGTGCGTGCCTGTGAGTGATAGAAATATACGTAATATGTATATTGGTGTAGTCTGTCTGACGCTGTAACAACTGTTGTAGAAGATAGGTGAGAGAGAGAAGAATTTTTTTCGCTTTCAGAGACAGCCACTATATCAAAATCTATCATCTCACGTGTGTGGAAATTCTATTACCTTTCACTAACTCTCACTGAGTCTATCACCTATTCAAACCTATTCAGAAGGGACCAAACCTAGTCTTAATTCTCCTATCGGAAATCTACGACAAATGAGGGCTCGTTTCCGGTCTTTGAACTTAGAATAGGAAGACGAGTACGACAAACGTGGACTCGTCTATCGTATTTTGTATTTTAGATTCTTATTCTGATATAGAGTAAGAGTGTGATGTCTTGTGAGTTGTTATATCTTTAAATAATTACCCCCTAGACTAGCGATCTGTTTACGGGCGTGCTGACCACACAAACTAATAAGTTTTTTTTTTCCACAGCATCTTTGAATAATATACATTTTGGTTACAGGTTGATTTTGTCGGGATATATGTTAACTGCTGATTGTAATACTAAATGCTGGTAAAGTGGTGAGTGTATAACATTCACTGGGTACTGAGGCAGAACGGCGTTTGAACTAAGTTAAGGAGTGTGTTTCGGACTTTTTTTGTCCAGATTAATTCCCTCCCTTACCCGATCTGACTTCAGGGGCGAACTTATAGTGGATTTTTAAAAATTAAGGGATTATTTTTCTCTTTAAATTTTGCAATATTCTTTTGCTTTTCCACGGTAGCAACTTATTTTTCAGTTGTAATCTTAACTACCATTTATTTGGCGTAGTCGTGTTTTGCATTGAGTGCTTTATTGCCGATAATAGCAGCGATAGTTAGATTGTATTTTGGAGGAGGTATCCCAGGGTTAAATATATCATCTTTTGATTTTTTGGTAATTTTTTTTTTCTCGTAAGTGGTAGGAACCAGGTTATTCTTTTTCCTATTTTCTTTCTCCAACAGTCTCAGTCACTGACATAATATGGCCGAGAGGGCAAAGCTTAGACAACTCCTCAGGGACGAAGCGAGAGAGGAGGGACTGGAAGGAGAGGAAGCGAAAGCTTTTGTCAGAGACGAACTTGAGAGATATGATGCGGAGAGGAAAGCAGCTGAAGCTAAAGAGGAAAAAGAAGAACTCAAGAGGAAAGAAGCAGAAGCTAGAGAGAGGGAAAGGGAAGACCGTCTTTTACAGCAGAAGAAAATGGACGAGGAAATGGAAATTCGCAGGATGCAGCATGAGGAAAGAGAGAAGGAGAGACAGCGTGAGGAGAAAGAGAAGGAGAGACAGCATGAGGAAAGAGAGAAGGAGAGACAACATGAGTTGGCTCTTAAAGCTCTAGAGTTCCAAAGTCGTGGTGCTGCCTCTACCTCCAGCAATGGAGAGTCTTCTCCTCATTCTTCCTTAACTGACCCTGCTAACACTCAATCTTTTCAACTAAATGCTATGTCTTTCACTCTTGAATCTTTTCCTTGTCCAAATGAGAAGATTGACACTTGGCTAGAAAAATTTGAGAAAATTGCAACTCTGTACGGTTTAGAGAGGTCGCGTTGGAACATGAAACTTTCCCAGGCCCTAAAAGGTTCTGCTTATGATGTTTATTCTAAGCTGGAAAGTAGCCAACAAGACGACTACGATGTGTTGAAGAAAGCGTTACTGGAGCGCTTTGAAATGAACGCTCGCAAGTTTTTGCAACTGTTTCGCAACAGCCGGAAAGAGAATTCTGAAACTTTTCACCAGTTCTCATCTCGTCTTAAGGGATATCTAACAAAGTGCCTTGAGCTTTCGCAGCTCCCCTCTACCTATGAAGGTCTTGAGGAACTTGTTCTAACTGAACAAATAAAGAACACTTTGTCTGCTGATACCCGGAGATTTCTCGCTGAGCAGGGGGCAGAAAAACTTGAAGACATCTTGGAAAAGTCTGAGCGTTATCACAATGCGCTGGCTGAACTACCGGCCACAAAGCGGAAACCGACAGAGGAGCATTTTCGAAAACATAACCTTGAGCAATCTTCTCAGGCTTCTAACCTAAATAACCACAGAGAAACTGGACCTCAAAACCCCCCTCCTGAAAAATCCAAGTTCTACAAGAACAAGTACCCCAACCACCCCAAACAGTCTGATCAACCCGACCGCCCTACATGGCAGCGTAGCCAGAAAGGACAAGGGGGCAAAGGGAGAACCCCTGAGCACGGGACATATGATCAGACCGAGCACACCGAGCCAAAACGCATCGGATGCTTATTAACAGTCTCGCAAGGCGGAATTATTGACAGTGATTCCCAACCTCTTGGGGATAGACCCTCAACGCGAGGTATTGTTATTTTGAACGGTTCTCAAACTTCTTGCTTATTTGACACGGGGCTTTCTTACGATTGCATTGTTGCCAGAAACCTGGTTAAACCCGGTCAAGAGACAGGAGAGACCGTCAAACTTTGTGGAGTTCGTAAGAGTGATGCACCTACAGCGCTTCCCATCGCATTGGTGGAGATACACTCTGACTTTGTCAGAGGTGTGATCAAAGCGGCTGTTATGGATGATCCCATCTACCCAGTCATACTTGGCGGGAGATACGTGTGTATTGGGAAACCGGAAGAGCCGATTGTGGCAGCAGTAACTACAAGAGGGCTAACAAAACACGCACGGGAGCCTGCGCCAAATTTTTTGTTACCTATGGAACTTAAAGAAGCGCAATACAAGGACCCTACTTTGGCACCCTGCTTTAGGAAACTGCCCATGGCTAAGGAACCCAAACAGCACGGGGACATTTTTTCTGAGGATGGCGTACTTTATCGGAGAACGGGCAAGCCTGACCAAGGTTACAACCAGCTCCTAG
The DNA here is from genome assembly GCA_024509875.1 of Oreohelix idahoensis. Classification (NCBI taxonomy): domain Eukaryota; kingdom Metazoa; phylum Mollusca; class Gastropoda; order Stylommatophora; family Oreohelicidae; genus Oreohelix; species Oreohelix idahoensis. The sequence goes on from JAMPIV010006724.1 coordinate 12,039, forward strand.
TACCGAAACAGTACAGAAGCCAAATCCTAGAAATGGGGCACTCTCTTCCCTTTAGCGGACATATGGGACAGAACGCCACAAACCAACGTATAACCACTCATTATTGGTGGCCAGGAGTAAATACTGATATATCAGATATGTCAAATCCTGTGCCCAGTGCCAACGTGTACCACCCAAGCAACGGACACCCCCAGTCCACATGGGTGAAATGCCAATAATGGGAACACCATTCGAACGGGTTGTGATCGACATTTTAGGGCCTTTCGAAAGGACTAAAAGAAGGAACAGGTTCATCCTGACCTTAGTCGATACATGCACTTTATGGGCAGAAGCTATCCCGCTAACATGCGCAGATGCCAAGCATGTCGCAGAAGCCCTCGTGCAGATTTTCACTCGGTTGGGATTCCCTCAGCAAGTGTTGACGGATAATGGATCTCCATACCAAAACCTGTTGATGGATGAGATCGTTAAGATCTTGAGGACCCAGCACATCCACACTAAGCCATATACTCCGGCCGGAAATGGGCTCGTGGAACGTGCTAATGGAAACCTCACCATGATGCTAAGTAAGCTGGCACAAGTGAAACCTGAAGATTGGGATCTCTGTATTCCTGCAGCATTATTTGGCTACAGAGAATCTCCTCATACTTCCACAGGATTTCCGCCAGCTACACTCTTATTTGGCAGACCCATTAAGGGCCCGCTTGAAGCCTTACTTCAGTCTCTGACAGACGAGAAGGCGGATGAGACAGTCGTCTCAGCAAGTAAATATGTGTCGGTTTAAAGGAAAGGTTGAAACTAGGGTGGGACCTAGCAACGACTAACTTTAAGCGAGCACGCACCAAGCACGCTAACCGATACAGGAAAGTCGCGGAAGAGAGAGAACTGGAAGCAGGAGAGAAAGTTTTGGTGTTGCTCCCTACCGAGAACAACCAACTGAAGATCGGATGGCAAGGGCCGTTTACCGTCCTGAAAAAGATTTCTAAGGCTAACTACCAGATCTCTATTGAAGGAAAGGAGAAGGTTTTCCATTTAAATCTCTTAAAGAGATACTTGGAAAAACAGTGCCAACCTCCGACCATCTCCTGACGATCGCCAAAACTGACGAAGATGACGATAGTGGCAGGGATATTCCACCGCTATCACAGGAAATCTTTCAAAAATGTCAGAAGCGGCGACGCTCTTTCAAGCGCGCATATGAGACATTCCAGGGGAAGGAAACTTTGAGGAGTGGACTTGAGTAGGAATTGGACAGAGATGGAGGGGGAGATGGAGAGGGAAGAAGACAGACACCCCGAAGCTACGGTTATAGGAAATTAAACTCCATAACGTAGACATGGAGTGCTTCCATATCTTAAAGGGGGGAGGCTCTGTCACGTAGGGTTTATATTCATTTAATTTCCTACATCTTCTTCCTATTCTTTCACATAAACTCTCTCTTTTAATATCTCTGTACTTTTTTTTTCCTGTGTATTTTTCATCCATTCGTTTTGCGAATATTATTCTCATATAATTTGCAAACTTTACCTTTTTCCTTTCTCTAAAACTGAGAATCGCGCTAGGACGATATTACGTAGATGTCAGGGCTGCAGGGCGTCAGAAGGCGTGATAAGTCGGTTCGCTGAACATAGGACGTAGCAAATCGTCTACATTCTCACCGAGCGCGCGAGCTTCTTCTCGGCATTAGTCCCGGTGAGGTGTGATACTTTACATCTGCACCGGTCAGTATCCAGACATTTGTCTGAAAAATCCCAAACTGACACGGCGCTCACTTGGGCCATGGTCAGCTGTAGTGTGAAAACTGCCCTGAAATGGAGTCAGGCTGTCTGGGATTTGAAACTGACACGCGTACATCGTGGTCAGTAGGTGACAGTTACGACACGCGTTAAGCGGACGTAAATGTTGGGAGATGGGGAGATAATTTCGCGTGGCGAAATAGTTTGGGCCCTTTGTCTGATTTTAAGATATTGGCCAAGTTTGAAACTTTAATTTCATTCTCGCTCATAGACTCCACAGTAGATAGGTCGCTCGAAAAAACAGAATAGCTGTTAGCGAAGATCTCAGTTTGTTTCGGCAATTTGTCGAACTTCTAGACTTCCAGAAATATTTTCAGCATTTTTATTCTTAAGTTGTGCGACTACCTGTAATTCTGTGGTTGAGGTAATTAATATGATAGATATATAGATTTTGTGAGTGTTAAAGTGTTAAATCGCTTAATTCATTTTATCTATTTCTTTAGCGCAGAAGAGAAATAAAGTGGTAGGCTATTATATTTTCTAGGGAAGCATTCAGTGGAAAGCAGACTAAAAATTTAATTTCTAGCTTATAACGGCAATTGTAGCTATTTATGAATTTAATTTAACCGCTAATACTCAGTCGAGTGTATTTTTCTAAACTAACGTATAAACTCTAGAATCGAGCCTCATGAATGATGACGGGATACGCACGTGTTCCTAATTTATGAGGAATGCTGATTTTTAAATATAACTTACGTCACGGGAAGTTTAAATGATAAGCAAAGCTCTCTGCTTGCAAGTTTAAATGTAAGTTTTAACCAGTACAGATTCTGTTTATTATATTATATGTGTTATTTTTCCTCCACACAGTGAAAGTTTTGGGGTGACCCTAACTTTACCAGCACCTAGTAGTAGTTTCCATACTTGTGAAGAAATAGACAGTCCTTATTTTGAACCACGTGGTTTTCTCAAGTAACACTGATCTGACGGTGCAAGTTAGACAGAAATACTAATATCCCTATAACGGGTTTTCAAAGACTGTAATGATAAATACTGGACCTTGGAGCCAGCACTTAATTTCTTCTAGAAACTCTATATAATTTGCTGCCTGGTGGCGTGAATATTAACAATCATTTCCCGACTAGATTATATCTTGTGGACAAATCTGTGGTGTGACTAAAGTGAATCCTATACTGAGGGAAGGCACCGACCTGACATTCATCATTTTTTTAGAAACCTACGCTATTGACACTGTGCTCTGCTAACTCCCGCGCCTGGAATAATTGTTAGGTGACTTAATCAGACATTTGAACAAATTTGCATACCCAAGTAGTCGTTCCCGGAGACTCCAAGTTAATACGTCTTTTGGAACTGGGGACTTCTTGGCAGAAGACTGCATTTTTTGAGTCTGTGTGAAAATCTAAGATCAATGTGTTCCAAGAGGCAGCGAGCAAAGTCGTGAGTACCTGAATGAGAAGCCATGGCGGAATGAATGAGTGTACACTGGTCTGAGTGATATTTTCACTATTATATCTTTGACACCCTGTTGCTGTCCTCATTTTTTTTTTCCCAATCTGCATAATTTGTTGCTAAGGCTAGAGTTCTTGTGTTTTTGTCTTAGGTTAAATCAGATTTTTTTCAAACTCTGTGCATATAATTACGAGATAAAAAACTCTTAGACTCAAACCCTATGTATCTGTGACTCTGGCGCCATCATCTGTTCTCTTAACGGGGCCGGGCTAAACCTAGAGTTAACACTATAACGGGGCTATCATCCTTGCAACATTTCCTTGATTTTTTTATGACTATGTGTATATGTATTTTCCTTGATGTACTTTCTTTGATGTTGTGAGCCGATTTTCCTGATAATAAAATCGCTCTTGAACTTAATAATCGTGTTTGGTCAGCTCGTTCTAGATAATATATATATCATTGTTATAGTTTTCCCACGTCTGTGTGTTTACCTGTCGTCGCGTGTATGTGCGTGCCTGTGAGTGATAGAAATATACGTAATATGTATATTGGTGTAGTCTGTCTGACGCTGTAACAACTGTTGTAGAAGATAGGTGAGAGAGAGAAGAATTTTTTTCGCTTTCAGAGACAGCCACTATATCAAAATCTATCATCTCACGTGTGTGGAAATTCTATTACCTTTCACTAACTCTCACTGAGTCTATCACCTATTCAAACCTATTCAGAAGGGACCAAACCTAGTCTTAATTCTCCTATCGGAAATCTACGACAACATCAGACTTAAGTACTGAAGTTCCTATGCCACTAGTGTGAGAGAAGAGTATGAGTACACAAAAATTCCGTGTCTGCCCATCTGGGTTACCAAACAAGTCGTCTTATCCGCGGTTCAATCTATACACGCCGGCGATTACCTTATCTCAATTGCTCACCGCAAGCTAGAAGGACCGGGTAACAAACAGGTGACATCACAGAGAGGAGTGTTGAATGATTTGATAAAATCAAATATCATCTGCTACTTAGCAGAAAAATGACGACGAAAGAAAGAAAGGAAGAAAGAAACGTGCGATACTTGAGAGCACATGATAAAAATCAGTACCACAAATGTACCGATACTGCCGGAGAGAAACAAAGATCGATAGGGGCCGCCCCGTTTTGTCACAATCATAAAGGATATTTTTTGCTACTTCGTGACTTTCTAAAGCCTCTGACATGATTCTCTCAAGCAGCTGAGTAAAGTGGGTGAAAATTTAACAGCCTTGTCTCACACGGACCGTGACAGTCGACCACTCTCTCCTTCTTTCGTCCATAAGAACTACACTTCACGGTATTTAAATCTGGATTGTTTCTAATTTCGGTAAATCAGCGTCCTTATCTCGGTCATTCACATCCAGGAAAAAAATTTGAAAGGGGTTACACAAGTCGAGAATTCTTGACATTCTTTCACACCTTTAACAAATCAGGAGTTCCTCGTTCTATTTTAAAGTATCGTGATGTCACCAGAAGTTCTTTATTTCCCTTTTCTGATTGGGTGCCTCTATATTTATTCTTTTTGTGGGTCACAACGGTTCAGAAACAGTAACGCTGCTTCAGGTTGGCTGGTACATTAGTCCCCGGTTGCGGGTACTCCACTGTACTTAAAATAACATGGATAGTACAGTACTAGTTTTTTTCATAACTGTATGTGATTAAAAAGTTACCGATACATACAGTGATCGATACCTGTATGTGATTAAATAGTTACCGATTCATACGTAGATCGATATGAAATTTGTGCGTTTTTTCGAAATGTTTGTGGTGAAAATTCCAAATATGACGGTGTTAATTACCTGTGCCGTTCTAGTTGCCAGTGATCCTTTCTTATTCTCGCGAACCCAAGGTGTGCTCCAAGCAGGCGATATTCGTTTCCTCCAAATTCCGTGACTTGCATTAGAATCCACAAGTGTCCTTGCTTGCACACAATAAGCCTATGGCGGGAAGTATCGGCAGCTGCGGGCTTTGTACGTGAAAAAGCCTATTCAAGACACAGGTTGTGCAAGGAGCTCGTGCGGGGTTACAGTAAATACTACATTTTTCTTGTGGGTAGCATAAAGGATTTGTTTAAACATATATTCTCACACCCTAAGAAACTTTTAAAACATGTGAAGTCTCATTCAAGATACTATATAAATTTAGAATATTTTAATATACGGTGTATAAAATTCATAACAGTGAGAACACCCCGTATAATACGGTAACTTTTCATTACGTGCATTTATACAAAAGGCGTTTTTAAAGATTGTTTTACAGTATTAGTACTAACTTAGTAAGATTCAGTAAGTTATTCTTTCTTTTTTTTTTTCTGTGCGAGTGATTTGTTTTTGTGGTCTTTTTTTATATTTTGTTTAAATTTTAAGACAGCCTATATATTTACGACTTTACATGCTAGCCACTGAAGTTGTTTGACTTGCTTTTATTTTGTGATTGGCGTGTTTTTACAGACAACTTATAAGTTACTAAAATATATCAGTTAAACACTGTCAAATTAGATTTGTTGTTACCTTACCTGGGCTGAATTACGGACATACTTGTACAGAGAAGCACTAAAATAACCAACTGAGCAGGGATGAAAGGGTCTTTCGTGAAACGAGGTCGCCAATGTGACGTTAAAGTGACCAGGACTGACCTCAGATGTGCGCTGAAAAATAATTTAGGAGCCAATGTTTTCAGTAAGTATTGGTTTAAAATTGGTTTGTCAGTTATTGCACTTAGTCGGTTTTTTTGTTTCCTCGTGGTTTATCAAATGTTTGATCTTACTTGTATGTGTGTGTTTTTTTATTGCCTTATAATTTTGTTTATGTTTGTTGGGGTCATGACGATGTATTCTATTTTGTAGTTTTTTTTTCTGTCTTATGTTATAACTTTTTGTTTATGTATCTTATGTTACAGGTTTTTGTTTGTGTCTTATGTTATAACTTGTTTGTGTCTTATGTTATAACTTGTTTGTTTGTCTTATGTTATAACTTTTTGTTTGTGTGTCTTATGTTATAACTTGTTTGTGTGTCTTATGTTATAACTTGTTTGTGTGTCTTACGTTATAACTTTTTGTTTGTGTGTCTTATGTTATAACTTGTTTGTGTGTCTTATGTTATAGGTTTTTGTTTGTGTGTCTTATGTTATAGCTTTTTGTTTGTGAGTCTTATGTTATAACCTGTTTGTGTGTCTTATGTTATAACTTGTGTGTTTGTCTTATGTTAAAACGTCTTGTTTGTGTGTCTTATGTCATAACTTGTTTGTGTGTCTTATGTTATAACTTTTTGTTTATCTGTCTTATGTTATAGTTTGTTTGTTTGTCTTATGTTATAACTTGTTATTTGTCTGTCTTATGTTATAACTTTTATGTTTGTGTCTTATCTTATGTTATAACTTTTTATTTGTGTGTCTTAGTCTTATGTAATAACTTTTTGTTTGTCTGTCTTATGTTATAACATTTTGTTTGTCTGTCTTATGTTATAACTTTTTGTTTGTCTGTCTTATGTTATAACATTTCGTTTGTCTGTCTTATGTTATAACTTTTTGTTTGTCTGTCTTATGTTATAACTTTTCGTTTGTTTGTCTTAAGTTATAACTTTTTGTTTGTCTGCCTTAAGTTATAACATTTCGTTTGTCTGCCTTATGTTATAACTTTTTGTCTTCTTCTCGGATCCTTAGGCCATGACAGACAAAGTAGTCAATGGCGGTCACCCTTATTGGAATCTTGTAGGGCAGCAACAAACTGTCCTCACTTTTCTGGTCAGTTTCCATCCTTCGTGCCGTGCCCACACTCTGGTTCAGGTCTTGCATCTCAGCCTCCACTGTTATCCGCCGGGTTGTCTTTGGTTCAACTCTCTTTCGCCGTCCTTCTGGGGTCCATAGCAGTTCTTGTGATTGTGTCAGTGTACCTTCTGAGGACATGGGCAACAAAGTTCCAGCTTCTGTCTGCAATGATGGTGTGCATATCTTATTTGATTGCGCCGTGTTAGCAATTCGTGGTTGGAGATGGTATTGGGCCAAAAAATGTGAAGAATTGTCCTTAGGCAGGTTGTGTGGAACGAGAATAATTTGGACATTTCCTGTTCTGTTACTCTCCATCACTCCACGCCATACACAAGTAGCAGAAAGTACTCCACTCTTGTATAATCTTAATTTGGTGTTTGTGCTGTACTTAGAAGATTTCCAAATGTTGATTAGATCTGCAAAGGCTGTTCTGATAGCTTTGTGCGTTAGTATATATTTCGTTTGAGGTTTTTGTTTGTATATATTACGTTATACTCAGTTGTTTGTATATATTACGTTACAGCTCTTGTTTTTATGTCTTGCGTTACAGCTTTTTTGTTTGTGTGTCTTGTCATTTGTCTGCATGTCTTGTCATTTGTCTGTGTGCCTTATGTTACAACTCTTTGTTTGTTTGTCCTGTGTTATATTATATATATCATATATTCACTTCAGCCCGCAGGCGACCTTTGTCTTTACTGACTGTGTGTGGTACACCACTTTGAGTGGAGACCTCCCAGTAAAAAAGACTGCTGTGTCCGTCACAGATTTTGCTCTTTTCCTCAGACCTACGGGTCCTGAGTGTTCCTCTATAAATGCCTTTGTGCAGATGAGGAAGGACATCCCTCGAAACCTTCGGGTAAATGAGGCTCTGTCCATTTTGGCTGGAATGACGTCTCGAGTGTTCGGTGGTTTTATAGCGAATATGAGTACACATGAGGGCAAGTCCGGGCACAATGGGCTAATCACCTGTTTGCCAAGTCATTTTGATTACATGTCCTACCCATGGGCCTTGTGCACTTGGGTCCCCTCTACACCTCGTTTCACGGGGTAGAAGAGGTTCCGATTATGAGATGATGAGATGAGATATATTCACTTCCCTGCGACAGTTTGTAATATTGTAAGAAAAAAGGTAATCCCATATCAGATACAGCCATAGGGGAGTGAAGTGTTAGAGACTTCACTATACAAGGTCCAGCATCGAGAGGTGGTGTGACCAGTTCCCTTCCTTGCTGCCTTTTCTTTCCCTAACTGAAGATAGAAGTCAAGTACCCATTTACAGCTGGGTAGAGTGGAGCGTGTCGTTACCTTGAATCAAACCCAGCACCTTTGCCGCAAGAAACCAGCTCTCTAACCACTCTGTCGATCGGGCGCTCTATGTTATACGGGGGCAACCTTTTTTTTTTTAAAGCCTAGATTTATGTCTTACAAGGACAAAGTAATGGGCATGGTCTTCGTCAAGACTGCATGGTCTTCGTCAGGGAGAAACAACCATTATAAAAAAAAAACAGAAATAACTAATTTGCCCACTTGCTAAATGTTCGATACTTTCTCCTTCGTCCAAGGGCATGAACTCAATGCCTTATGTTTACCTCCCCTGGACTTGTAAATAACGTATTCAAATGTACCCATTGATGGCTTTTCTCTGCACGAAATATATTGTTTCGGTGCTGCCTCATACATAACTTGATTTGTTTCGACACTACTTTATACATAACGTGTCTATACAATTAACAGTTTCGACTTTTGAACCTACGTCTAATATACACTCCCCTCACTTTTTTCTGTCGGTCGATTGATTGTGTCCGCTGTACAATCATTTTAATTGAGAACGAGAGAGAGAGAGAGAGAGAGAGAGAGAGAGAGAGAGAGAGAGAGAGAGAGGAGAGCAGATAAAAAATAACGGAAATAAAAGCTGGGATCTGCTTTAAGGGCTCATCCACATATGATGTCATACGGTGGGGAAAAATGGGTGGGAGGGCTCATAATATTATGAGGAAGTGCGACGATTGATTGGGGGGGGGGGGGGGAAGAGAAGAGAAGAAAGGGGGGGGGGGAGTGAAAGAAGTTGACGTCATAGGAAAAGTACGCTTCTGTCATAAATGATGCATTCATCAGCATAGTCTACATAAATGATGCATTCATCAGCATAGTCTACATGTATGCGCATTAGTTAACCACTCCCTCTTGATCTCAGCTGAAATATTAGATACCTAGCAATAACCCGTCAAACTTGACGGGTTTTTAATTATAGTGTGCTGTTTCCGTTCCCGGATGAGCAGATAGAAGTACATTCTTAGAGGGTTTTTGGTTTCTTTCCATTATACAGTGTAATCAAACTGTTCATGAACACCGTCATTGGGACGTTTTCTTTGTTGGTTGTAACTATTTTCGGGAGAATATATACAAGTATAATGGAAACAATACAATTTTTCAACACGTTGCATTCCTCAGCTGTGACCAACGTACACATGTTATTATAGATTCAATTTTAAAGTTCTTTGATGACAACATTTCGTGTGAAAGTGCGTGGATTGTTTTCAAAGAGTGTTCCCTGATAATAAGTGGTTTTAACAAAAACTTTCAAGTTTTCATGATTTGTACATCGGGTGAGGGTTCATGCACACCAATTTTTACGCACTTTTTCTTTGGCGAGCGCTACTAATTTCGTGAAAGAATTAAAAAAAAAAACAAAAAAAAAAAGTATTTGTTTTATATAACACCCACGCCGCGCAAGTTGCATACCGTGCGTTGCGCACTTTTTTCTCTGGCGCTAGTTACTATTTTGAGTGTGACCGACCGACGTAACATACATCGGTAATTATGTTAGTTGGGATTACTATAACCTTTAACTAGTTTACACTGGTTTATTTTTTATTATATATTTATGTCCTCATATAATGAAATGTACACTTGTCCAACAAACTATTTTGATCCAGTTTGTTTGGTGGAAGAGCATCTTACTTTGGAGTAGGATAATAATAACGAAGAGAAATAGTCGTCATGACTAGCTTGAGGATTTGGCATGCTCGATGCGACTCTACAAGCGACTCTCTCTCAGTGTGTTGACTATGATAACTATAAAGGTCCTCAAAAACAGACTTTTCTAGCACATGTTCAGCAGTCATTTTATCGGGGACACAGCTACACTCATTGGTAGTTCCTGACTTTAGCCTGTTGAACAGATGATATCTCAATCTGTTGCAGCCTGTGCGGAGTCTGAAGATTACCACTTGTTAATTTCTGTTAAGCTGGTAATATGCATCGCTCTTCTTAAAGTGCCCAACATATGAAGAACAGAGAAATCACACATGGCCATACCCAGTACCACTCCTGGACAAACTCTTTGGAGATGCTGACAACCTCAGGATGACCACCGCTTTCTTTATTCAGGGTGTCGCCTGAAAGTGTACAAAGAAGAAGAAGGAGAAGAAGAAGAAGAAAACAGACTTAAATGTTAGCCTACCAATAGATTCACAATCTTACCAAAACATTCTCTCGAATAATGTAGGTTCCGATGACTTTATGGTTCCTAGTATTATAAAGTCGAGTTTTCTTTCTAGTTAATTTCAGAAGATCTTCAATACTTGGCCCGGTCCCCTTTATTAAAATCCTACTTATCTTCGGTCCTGACTTGCCCGAAGGTGTCGTCTTGACTCAATGGAACGCAGTGCCGGAGTCTGAAAATGTGCTACATTATAAGGAACATTTCGCCTACGCTCTCCCAGCTTTCTACGTGGTGAATATCACCAATCAGACGCAGTCTAGTTTAATATATTTTATCTAGACCAAGCAGCTTCAAATGTTTGACTTTATTATATATATCTTCTTTCCCCCCCCCCCCCCCCCTCATGAAATTCCGCATGGCACAAGTAGTTTCAAAATCCTCCCATATAAGGTATTAACGCCACTGCATTTTAGATGAATCAAGTCTGTAATTCACAATAAACCCTCAGTTTAATTTGTTATCATACATGTTAACAAACAGGAGTCCACCCGCGGTAATGTTGCATAACATTCCTATCACACCGAAAGTACATTCGCAGTTTATCTTTCGATTAACCACACGAGAAGTATGGATGCCAAGCTTGGTGAGTGAGTACGTTCAAGCCTATGTTTGTTTTTAACAACGTATGGCAGTGTTATTTGACCGCTCCCAGCTGGGTTGTTAATGTTATCTCTATCCATGGTAGATCAGGCAAAATAACAACACGAAACCTGTATCATGCGTTCCAATATGATAGAAAATGCTGGGGAAGGAAGAAATTAATGGAAAGCACAAAACAGAGAAAAAGACAGGTAGACCACGATAAAATGAACAGCACGGTCATATCGTGACACCGTGTGCAGGAAGCCTGCTCTAAAGCTTTCATATATTCTTGCAGCTGTGATTTCTGTAGCACGTTTCAGGAAGCACTCATCCTATTCTGTCTTTGTCACCTCAGAGAACACCCCCTTCCCCCCCCCCCCCCCCACCCCCTTCCGTAACTCTATACTCTGTATGCAGTAAAAAAGTAAATAATGATTGCCTTGTTTTGTGACTTATTAATTTTGTCATATATTTTCATTGATTGGCCATGTCATCTTGAATTTTCAGTATATAAAAATGTTACTGGACTTGTAAGGACATTCACTGAATTAATTCTTTTCCTGCTGTAGTGGAAATCAACCTAAAGGACATTCTTGCTGTTCAGAATCAAACTCGGGACAACTCGAATGTCAGCAGTATAGTAATCCACCACGCCAGCTCCAAAAGAGACAACACATTGACTTGGGAGAGATTGATTCTCTCTGGTGACCCTGAACTGTGCAAAAACCTTACGAACGTCCTTTCCTATGCCCTGGCAGGTTAGTATCATACACCAATGTGTTGTTATGTTATGTCTTAGAGTGACGAATAGAATAGACAAGGCAACAAATGAAAGGTAATTTTGCAACAAATCTTTGTTAGTGGAAATAAGAAAGAGACTTCTTGTCTTGTATAGAGCCAGTCCTAACATAAGGGAAGAGATATAAATAGAAGGATAATGTTTCTATTTCAGGGATCTGTAGACGGATAAGTTCAGCACCTGATGGCGGTATGGGGTCAGTTAGATTCTGGTTCAGTGTCACGCGTGGCTTTCAAGAGTCTGCCTAAGACAAGACAAAAGTCTAAGACAAGACAAAAGTCTGCGTGAAGTCTGAGAAGATAGATCAGTTATGGTGTTGAATGTGGATAGAGTGACTTATAGTTATCAGGAGTAAAGAACAGATACTGACTCTCCCTCCTACCACGCAATGACTATGTTTTAACTACTGTCAAAATGCCTCTCTCTCTGCTTCGAGATAAGGTTTAGTACACATTAGTGACTCCATAAACAACTACGTTTAAGTACAGAATAGAAAGAGGATCTGATCCGCTAATACATTTTCTATTTTTATTCACAACAACAACAAAAAACTCTCGTGTAAAAACAAGAATTATTGATCACAAGCAAATATACCCAAACAAATGCATTACAAAAAAATTAATCAAGCGACCACAATGCTAGTAAACATAATATTAGGCTTAATCCATCCTGATTTAACTCCAGCTGTTATTGGGAAGATGTTTAAGCTAATCCTTCAGCAGGAACCCTGAATAAAACAAATTCCTACACCACCAAATGATCCTGCTGACTTATCCTTGTCAGCGATAGAGCCAGTATATGCACTAGTGTCCCTCAGTTCTTAAAATGCCCAATTCTCTGCGCTCAATCCCCGATAAACTTAATTAATAATCTTTCTCCTTTGGCACTCTTGTTAAATATTCCGCTTGAACTTGGCGGATCGCTAACAAGGAAGATGATTACCCTCTTCTTTCCATAAACTGCTGCAAATCAGTAGAACCAACTCCACCACTGGAATGAAATCTTGGGCCCAAGGTTAGGCCTCTACCCAGACAAGGTGCTGTAGATCTAAGATAAAACCCCGATGTAATAAATGCGTGCACTTTAGATTTAATGAGCCGCTGAAGATAATCCCTCCACTTGTACAAAGGCCCGCTACTCTTGGGAAGGCGCGAGCAGATATATATAGAAGGTGACCGTTACTCGTCAAGCGCCGGCATGCATGCCTACGCGATAGCTCGCACATGCGTAATCAGGGGGGTTTACCCCGATTGACGAAAGGAGGGGTTAGGGAGGTAAACAAACCTGCTTCATGTACTAGGTTGGGAACTGACCTTACATCACCTCAGCCCGTTCTTGCTAACGCGCAGGCATGTAAACAAAATAGCAAGGCCCGTTCCATGTTATTTCACTGGGGTGATGCTAAATCCCATCCTATATATACATGCATATCAAATGACACAACGTATAATGCTACTTCTGGTAACCCACTAAAAGTATTACACATAGTACAGAAGTAATCAATTACATTAAAATTACATGTTGTGAAACAATTATACAGATTCACCACGAAGGCCAGAAAAACAATCTCTTATGGTTACCCTCTGGGTTAAAAGAGGTCCCTCCACAAAACGCTTAGTTACATGGTTACCCTTAGAGGGGCAAAATTATTCTTTTAATGAAACACATCCTGTGTGTGTGTGGGCAAAATTATTCTTTTAATGAAACACATCCTGTGTGTGTGTGTGTGAGTGTGTGTGTGTGTGTGTGTGTGTGTGTGTGTGGGCATAAGACGGGTTCTCAATCTTTCATGAAGCATCTTAAAATACACAACCATTAGGCGTTAAAATAAAACCCTGAAAAGGGCATACAAACACAACTTATTTTATAAGAACTAGCCATAGCTTCTTGGTGTAGTTGAGCGATGGCCGGACTATAAACTACTAGAACCCGCTATGATGTCTTACTCTGACTCGTTATAAATCCCAAGAATAAATTACTTACTATTTAAGAACGCTTACCGAGACTTGTGGAGAATATTCCTCGCTACTTAGTTTGCAAACTGCACAGGGGTCTCTACCGTTCACGACAGGAATTTTTAGGACTGAAGCATTCAGAAAAGAATCAATTATATAGTAGGAATAGGCCCCAGGTGTTCGAACACCTGGGTTAACATCTACGTAGAGAATGCCAAAAACAGTCGTAAGAATTACCCAGAGAATTCTCCTGGCGACAAGCTACAAAAGAATTAGCGTAACAGGGTGACTGGGTATTACACTGAGGGAGTCCCATAATTTCCCTGGCATCAAAGCACAGAGAAGTCTACGTGACCGTCATCTCAAGAACGCGGGTGTCTCGGAGAAGTCGCCAAATCGCTCCTTCGCCCGGGCTGCCACGTAACATGACGGAACCCAAGGAATAGTTTCCCGTGTTTTCGTGCAAAAAAGAAATAAACCGCCAATATATGGCATAATAGATTCTACCAGTGGACACACAAAAGGCAAGAGCTTTCCCTGGTGACAAAGACCAGGGCAATTTTGCCGCTCAATCTCCAAACTGAGCCTCTGCTTCTGCTTCGTAGTCAATGAACTCTAAGCAGAAAAAGAAAAAAATGCCGCCTACCGCTGCTACGATTTTGTGAAGCGTCAATTATCTCCTTCCAACATTGAGATAAACAGAGAACCTATCGGATTCAAGAGTGACAAGTCAATTACCCCGCTTATATCTACAGAAAATGAAAAGCAGTAAAATGGGTGTGCCAAAAAATCAGACAGAAATAGGAGGGATGGTAGCTCCATCCAAGTGCCCACCATTTATAACCCATTTTGTCACATTCAGTCAATGCTGGTTCCCCGTAGAGTTTTGGCTGTTCCTTCTCTTCAGGAATATTTTGCAGCAAGGTCGGGGTAACTACTCAGTTTGCCTCATCACGTGTTCTCAAGACCCATCTGTTGTAGGTATCTAGCGTCGACTTCTGGCAACTGATACCAAAAACTGAGAGAAAACAAATACCTCTTTTAAGTCTATGTCCCCTGATGTAAACATCAGGCGACCTCCACTTCCTTTCACCATTTCATCTTCCTCATAATTTTACCCGATACCCCTGAGCATTAAATCTCAACCCATCGAGTCAGGTGAAAGTGTTTTAGGAGAGCAGAAGAGGGCACATTAATTCTATACATATGTAAATATACATAAGAAACTTAATTAAAAAGGTGGGCATAACCGGCAAAATATAATACCTGGCAACCTCACAGTGGTCTAAAAAAAATTGCTCTGCTTGTATGGATGTTTTAGCAAACACAGGAGTATTCTAGACTTTGGAAAAAGTACAGCCTGTATCAAACTTTCATTTCTGCCGCAAGATCTGCTTCCTGCAACACCATCAACAGAGCGATGGAGAAGTAAAATATACTTTACCGAATATTAACTTCACTTCAAAGAAAAGATTACTTTCTATATTATACAGTTCACGAATAACGTGAATTTTAGTCAGCTAGCTTGCGGGTTTTCACCGGGAATGCGGCGAAAGTATTTGTTAACAAGGGAACACCACGCTTTTAAGTGGCGGTTGAAGAGCGCCAGTCCGAAAAATGCCTAGGTTAAAAACTATTTTGTATCCCCTCCATCACCTAAGGATCTACCAAATGCCGACCCCTGATTTAGTGCAGGCTTCCTGCATGGGAGCCAGCTGTAGTTGTGACTTCATGCCTCAAAGGGAGCAACAACGGAAACTATGATGACAAGGTCTTTTTGTAATATGTTGACATGCTCCCTAATACAGCCTTTGTGTTGAAAGGAGCGCGCTGTCACGGGTTGCCTCCCCTTTTCTCTGCAGTGATGGTCCAACAATGGCCAAAACCTAGAGTATCTTCTTCTTCTTCCTCGTTCGTCCTGAAAAGGACGTTGGTTGCGTTGTATCCGTTTACAGCGAAGCTGCGGTATTAGCGCCTTTTGGCCGACACATCCGACTTCCGCACGGCATTTTTTGGGACCGGATTTGCCTTCCCTCTTCGATCCTTACTCCTCAGCCAGACTGCAGTGATGCAGCCTGTTTCCAGGACCACCACGTGGAGGTGGAGTAGGGTCTTGGTCAGCTCTGGTTTGCTGACCCTGACGCAGGCAGTCAAGCTATGGGTCGCTTACTGCATTCCTCACTTTTGATGCGTCTTGGGTCCCATATCTAATTTGGGTTTTCAAAGGTGTCTACCTTCGCTCAAGATTACTCTTGGCAGAGATGCAGATAGCAGGATGATGATGCTTCTACCTTGAGGGACTATTCACAAGATATTTCAGAAGTCAAGAACAATGCTGAATGTGTCTTAGCAATGTTAACTTTTATCTGCCCGACAACTTATGTCAAGAGGTATTATATAATTTAATGTAGCTCGTACAAGCCCCCAACTGAATTAACAGTGAAATTCTTCTTCTTATTATTATTATTTTTATTATTATTGTTGGCAGTCACAGACTCGGAGCAAGAATGGTCTTGTAGACTTGAACCACGAACTGGTCTTGTACCACGAACTTTAGAGGAAATAAAAAGAACAAATGCCTCTGCTAAGTATATTGTGGTCAGAAGATTAATCATGCGCCTTTCCCGCTGTTCGTCCATCAGTTTTTGTCTCTCAGAAATTGTATTCTCCCTGAGCATTTACAGCATAACTCATGGAATACAATGAGAAATCACCATTATTCTTTTGGTTAATTTAATGGGAAAGATGTGTCTGTACAGCGCGAGTGCAATGGCTTGTGCATAGAGGAACATTATTAAGAAAAATATATCTCACAAAATATACACACTATGCACATGTGAGGTAATCATCACTCATTCGGAGTCTGGGGTTACCTCTGCTTTTCGTTCTCTGTACAAGCTAGCATGAAACAATCACCAGCGCTTGCTATGGTGGTTTATGAATATACTCGTTTCATATGCTGAGGTTGCCAGCCTCGTATGGACTTTTACAACCACTAGCAAGTACAAACATGTCAAATTCAAAGTATAAAATATATGTTACTACTTGCCCCAACTAGTTGGGAACTCTAGACTTCTTGCTCAGTAGAATAGTGTTGGCAACTTGATAAAGATGCTTCGCACACATGTCTGGGATATTATTTCTGGTTATAATCCCTCTGTGACTTTTGTGATCAGGTTCTGTAGGAGTCCGGTTTCCGTATTAACAGGTAAATCTTCCATGCTGTAGTGTTCAGAAGAAGTTCCGATAAGTGTTTTGCGCAGTCCTATAAGGTCAGAATCCTAACTCTATTCTTTCCTGGCTTCAGTCCGAGCTGTCTCTTTGACGATTCTGGAATGCAGTGTGTTTTAGCCTCCGAATTTGCTAGGTTATATTTCCTTTTTCCTCCAAGCCTCCACATGGCGTTTTCCGACAAAACTTCCAATCGAAACGAATGTCTATTTCCTGCTCTCAATTGATCCAATCCCTGAGCTAGAATGTAGTGGGTAGGGGCTGTAAATATTACTTTCACCCTCATAATGCAAGTTATTCTAAGAATATTATGCCATACAATGAAAAATAACCATATATGGATACGTTCTTTCCGTTTACTCTTATACACACTGGCAAACCCATCTGCAAACTTGTCCCTCAAATCTTGCCATCGCTAAGCTGTGTCCCCATAATGGCTTTAATCTATAATTATCATTACGAAAATCGGGGCGGAAATGCTTACGCAATTCTAACCTGCCCTGATTTCAGTCACCAGACAGATAAATTAGCGACATATCACTTAAACAGGAACGTTTTTTACAGACAAACAATCTGGTCTTCCTTTGTAGTCTGACTCAGTATTGTCGCGATAAGCATTCACCACCGCATGTGTTTAATCTCTACGTCTAGGTAGGGCGGAAATAGTTATGTGAAAAAGCCACAGTCATTTTCACGTTGACCGTATGAATTCTAATCTGGTTGAACAACTTAAACGATTACAATTAATCCTTAGGGATGGTCAATTAGCCATGAAATAACGCTATCGCAATATGAACAGAGGTCAATCGATGATTGAGGGCTGACGGGGCACAGGTTTATGTGCGTAAAATGAAGAAATAAATGGAGAGAGAGAAAGAGGAAGAAGAGGAATTAAAGGACACAACCAAAATATCGTTAAATGCGCCTCGCGAAGACGAGGCTAAGAATAAAATGTGTTATATTTAGGAAATATACATAAAAATTCGATAGATAAAAAGAATATCTACAATATAAATGTGTAAAGATGTACAGAATTTAAAGAGTGAAAAGATGTACATAATTAAAAGATGTACAGAATGTAAAGAAGATGAAGGAAAAAATCTAGTAATATATATTAACAGTCAGGATTGATTTTACCATTATGAGAACTAGGCGGTCGCCTAGGGCGGCAACAATGAGTTAACTAAACTGTTGGTAGATAAAGGTAATCCCATAAAAGAAACTCCCGTAGGGAATTGAAGTGTTAGAAACTTCACTATACCAGGTCCAGCTTTGTGAGGTGGGGGTGATAAGGTCCCTTCTTCGCTCCCGTTGCCTTCAATTACTGATTGTCTAGGGTGAAAAATACCATAGCACCCTCACTGCCAACAATATCACAGTAAAAGTATTCATCTGACCTTTTGTCGCTCCTTGAGTGAGCACGGGACCACCACTCTTGTAGACCCTCCTCCCTGTGGTGGTGGTGGTGGGGGGGGGGGGGGGGGGGTGCTGATATTCATCCTTTCCTCTGTCTGTTCCATTTTTTCCAAAATGTTCCTCTTTTTCCATCCGCTGATGTTCTCCCACTACTCTCTCATTCCTAAAGGGTTAACTATTGAAATCTGTGGGTACAGTCAAAACATTTGATCAGTTAAAACCTTACTGCCATTTTTAGGACGTTCTGTGTCCGCCAGGTCATTAGACGTTATTTTTGATTTGTCTGTTCTGGTTTCTAGTACATAAAAATTGTCCCTTTCTGAATAAAAGGTAATTTGATGTTTCATATTTGTTGTTGCATTCACACATTCTTACAAAGTACGTACTTCGTCTAATCGCAAACACATTTCTATACGGACAGTTATCTTTTCTTTGCCAAAGGGAGTGTTCATGTTAAAAAAAAAAGCTTTGCACCAACGCCGTACGTTTTTAATTAGGTTATTAATATACTAAAATGTAAAGATTTCCGAGTTTTAACGTACTGTGACCTCACAACAATTACTTCTGAAAATACTTACGGGAAAGATAAAGATCATGAAAATAAATACAGGAAACCATAATAAGACTGCACTTGAAGATACATACATACCCTATGTTGAGTCATACAAAATACTTGGCAGCAACATTCACAGTTGGAGGGGCAGACAATGATACCAAAATAAGAATACAAAAGGCTAGTGAAGCTTTCACTGCATTGAGAATATATGTAGATCAAGATAAATCAGGTACAACACAAAAATCTGAATCTTCAACTTAAATGTCAAGTCATTTCTATTTGCGTGACTGTCAATCACGGAGAAGAGTAAAACCACAAATATACTACAGACTTTCGTAACTGGGCGCTAGCGTACAATAGAAGGATTGAATTAGTATAAAAAGGTCACCAGTATCGAACTGAGAAGAAGTACCAGACAATTGCCAGTAGAACAAGAGATTCTTCTTCCTCGTTCGCCTTCAGACCTCCACATTTATGACTAATAAAGGCAGTAGTCAAACTCAAGGTTCCCGACATCTCCAAACAGTTTTTCGTTGACAGAAGTGGGTTGTTGCTATATGCTACTCCGTTCATTACTGTAGGCTGGGCAGGATGAATCAATACAATCTGAACACACATATTAAGTCTGAGTTTCAACTATCTTGTTATATAATGAGGATGCCCTGACAGAGGTCAAAGAGCTAAAGAAGCTTGTTCAGACAGCAGAAGGAAGCAGTCCAGTTTTGTGGACATAACTGTGAAGTTTAACAGTGCTGCATGGACAAAAGTCAACAACATAACCAACACTTGGAACGAACATTTGGGTTTGAAACTACATAAAGGCTATGATAATAAATGCTGCACATGATACCGAATAGCTCTTGGAGAAACATCTCTACGTGATCTGGACTAATACATATATCATGGTAGCACTGCAGGCTAAATCTGGACTAATACAAATATCATGGTAGCACTGCAGGCCAAGTCTGGACTAATACAAATATCATGGTAGCACTGCCGGCCAAATCTGGAATAATACAAATATCATGACAGCACTGCAGGCCAGATCTGGACTAATACAAATATCATGGTAGCACTGCAGGCCAAATCTGGACTAATACAAATATCATGGCAGCAGTGCAGGCCAAATCTGGACTTAAACAAAAATCATGGCAGCACTGCAGGCCAAATCTGGACTAATACAAATATCATGGCAGCACTGCAGGCCAAATCTGGACTAATACAAATATCATGGCAGCAGTGCAGTGTGGTGGGTTTTGATGTTATGAATTGTTGTTATGTATTATTATTGTATTAAATGAGATCAGCTATGAAGGTCCCTGAATTTAACCAATAGTATTTTAAACTTTCAGAGTACCTTTCCGCTACCACCCTTTTGATCTCATTCAAAATTAATCTATATTATTATATAAAATGACTTCGTGTAGTGTCTAGGGTTATGAATGTGGAGTGTAATGTGCAATAACCAACAAACATACAAACAAATAGTTTATTATCCACAACCACCAACAGTATTACAACAATAACATACAAACGACACTTCAAAAGGCTATCTTATTTAAGACAGTGGTTGAAATTTGTGTAAATACAATTTTTACAATTTATTATCCTGATTCTAATTTATTTTGAACCAGGACTGACAATCAAAAGTGAAATCAAAAGAATCATTTACAACATTCCAATAACACAGTAGATCTTCTGTCCATACATACAATATTATTCTAATATAAATGTGTAGTTGTATTCTTCTACTCTGAGGTAATACTGGTATTAAACCATAGGTTGTTGGTTATAATCACTCCCTTTAAGTTATGTCTGTTTTCGTTTGTCACTTGTGGAAATATTAATACTAGGCACATCTTTTTCTTTAATATCACTTTCTAGTCTTTGAAAGTTCGTTTTTAAGTTGAGTTGCCAGGTGCCGAACAAGAACTTATCTTAAGTCCCAATCAGTTCAGTGAGCAGTTTATTTAAAACAGTTTTAATATTCAAATAGATACAATGTCCGATAAAAGAAAAAACTATCAGGTGCCGAATATCGGAAACGGAAACTGGAAAAAGAACGCGATATTCAAAAACATAGCGGGGCTTTACATAAATATCTAAAAACTGAAACAGCTGATGTAGGACAGAAGAAAATAAGCAAATGTACCGAAACAAATGATTCTGAGCTCATGGCAAGTACTTCTAACTCGGACCCCAGTAACGTAGATATTACTAACAATGTCGAAAATGAGACAGATTTTACCGTTTCCAATTCCAGAGATTTAAGTGATGAACTTGAAAGGTACACTGATCCGGCAAGATGGAATCCTCCTTTAAGCGATACCGAAAGACTGGAAATCGTAAAAAGGCCTGCCAGAGAGACCAAAAAATGATTTCGTTTTTCCGCGCAGCTCTAATGGTCGGAAATTGTCACTCAATTTTTACACTAGGGAGCTAAGAAATGGAGGACATATTAATCGATCATGGTTAGAGTATTCAAAAGAAAAAGATTCTGATTTTTTTTCTTCTGCTGTTAGTTGTTTTCCTGTAATAAAATGTCACTCACTAAAGTTAGTTGCTTATCCTTTACAGGACGTGGCAATCAACCCCAGCTTTTATTGGCTGTTTGTGATTTTTCTAGGCAATTTTTTTCATTCAGTAGTTTGCCATTGCTTTCTGAACGGTACGGCGCTTATACCATTGTTAAAAATCCACACAAAGCGATCTGCTACCAAACCGCCTGCAGCAGGTTTCGAACCTGGTATATCTGGATTATGAAACTGCGTTCATATCCATTAGGCCACAGACGCTCACTACCGATGGCTATAATGATTGGGGTCAATTTGTATGTGTATCTTAATGAACACGAAAAATCTAAAAACCACTTGGAGTCCCATACAAAGTGGATTGAATTATCGTCCAGGCTTAAATCAGTACAGACAATTGATTCAATTCAACAAAAGTTATTAAATTCAGAAGTTCGACACTGGAGGAGCATAGTAGAACGCCTAATTGCTATTGTCCAGTTCACGAGCCAACAATGCTTGCCATTTCGTGGAACATCTGATAAATTATATGACCCTAACAATGGACATTTTTTAAAGCTTGTTGAACTGATTGCCAGATTTGATAGTGATATGTGTGAATATTTAATGAGAGTAGTTCGTGGACTGACCCAACATTACCTTTGGAAAAACATTCAAAATGAATTAATTGCTCTTCTCCCTGGAACCATAAAAAAGAAACTATTTCTATGGTGGAGAAAGATAAATATTATAGCATAGTTGCAGACTGTACTCCCGATGTAAGTCACATTGAACAATTAACACTAATTGTAAGATTTGTTAATACGAATCCAGATGATATCAACATTCATGAGCATTTTCTTGGTTTCATTGCTGTAGAAGCCACTACAGGCTCAGCGTTAACCGAATGCATTCTAAGAAATTTGTCAGACATGAATATTCCAATCGCAAACATGCGTGGCCAGGGTAATGACAATGAATCACATATGAAAGGAAATCATTCAGGAGTTCAACAACGTATTAGGGACTTGAACCCGAGAGTTTTTATAACCCTTGCTGTTCTCATTCTCTCAACTTGGTGGTCAATGATGCCGCGATGTCATCTAGAGAAGGGGTTTTATTTTTTGAAACGGTTCAGAAATTGTATGTGTTTTTCTCAGCGTCAACACTGCGTTGGGGAATCCTTAAGAAACATTTTACAACTCTAACTCCCAAGCCACTAAGTACAACTCGCTGGGAATCTAGAATCGAGGCCATTCGTCCTTTAAGATATTATATTGAGGAATTTTAAGATGCATTGCTGATGATGAGTCAGCAGACAAAATTGCGAGACATGAAGCTGAAACCCTTGCTTTTAAAACTCAGAGATTTTAAATTTTTATGTTGTCTGGACAATAGCAATTAATGTTGCTAGTAAACTGTTGCAAAGCATAAAAATGGAATTGACTAGTGCCATAACAACTTTGAGAAATGTTCTCCAAAGTCTTAAGAATCTCAGAAATGATATAATCATTTCAAAATTTTATTGTTGATGCTACAACATTAGCTGAGAAAGTTGAAGCTGATCCTAATTTGATACCAACGTTTGAATGTACTAGAGTGCGTCGGCAGAAAAAGCAACACAACTATGAAGCAAGAGATGAACCTAAATTGGATCCCAAAACTAAATTCAAAATTTAATTTTTCTTTTTTATTATTGATGTTGCAACCAATTCTATTGAAGAAAGTTCGAGCAATTGGAACATCACAGTTCACATTTTTCATTTTTATATAACATCCCTAAATTGAAATCTGAGACGACAAATGAGCTCTTAAACAAATGTAAAAACCTAGAAGGCGTTTTAACACATCAAGAAAATAGAGACATTGATGCCATTGAGCTATGTGATGAACTGAAAGTAGTATCCAAATTAGTACCAGAAAATACACCGCCAATTGAAGTTCTTCGTTATATTATTGAAAATAACATTGCTCCTAATGTCGCTATAGCCTTAAGAATATTACTAACTTTGCCTGTAACGGTAGCAAGTGGTGAGCGTAGTTTTTCAAAACTGAAGCTTATTAAAACTTATTTACGCTCAACAATGGCCGAAACTAGATTGGAAGGACTTGCCATGATTGCAATTGAACATGAAATCTGTCAAAAATTAGACTACGCTGACCTTATTTCTGATTTTGAAAATGTGAAAGCAAGAAAAGTGTCTTTTTAAGCAGTAGATACTTCAAACAATATAAATTCAAATAATGTGAAAATAGTGCTAAAAACTATAACATGTACATACTATAGTTAAGTGTTTGTGACTCAACAGTTCATCGTTCCACATGAGAAGAGCATCCCCCATATGAAAGTAATGTAACTACATTTATTTCATATAATTGTCTCTAATAAAGTCAATGGTTTATTTTATGACTATACAGTATTTTCATCAATTTATCAATACATTATTATTAATGGTACTATTTAAAATTAGGTTAATGGTCATGAAATTAATGTTGAAGCTTGTTTAACATAATGGTTTTTAAAATTTCAAAAGTTAATTTGAGGTTGGGCTGGGGCGGCAAGGTATGGTATTGCACGGGGCGGCAAAATTCCTAGGGCCGGCCCTGTCCAGCTGTCATCTTTTCCATATAATAGGATAGGTGTTATGCTCCTTAATGACAATCATACATATATTCTTGTAGTTTTACACCTCTCTGACAGTCTATCACATGGTGGATCAATCTCTAGGCTTTGCCTAATGGTTGCTATAGACCCATTCACTTACAGACATATATTATTATTTCACATTCAATTTTTATTTTAGATACATGTTAATAAAGTCAATCTTACCACATTTATTCAATGAAATACACAGTGAACGATGACTGGCACACTTTCGATCTGCCGTTCTGTCCAGGCTTTTGAGAAATATGGTTTTCACCGCACAAGCCTGATCTCATCGCTACTAGTCAAAATTTTGTTAGAAAATGGCGTCCCCAACTAATGCTTTTTCCCCAATATCAACTACTCTGGCCAATGATTATCCTTATTTCACTTGTAAACAAAGTCTTTCAAAAATACAATTCAATTTTCTACTACGTTACTCGGGTGATATATGTTTAGTACGAGGTCGGCCAATAATATTTCGTCTCACTTCAAATTCCACCCAATCCCCTTCATCGTACCATCTTAGCCTAGCTTTCATCTAATTTTTTCCCAAAAAAATATGCGATCCAATCTAAGCATATATGACTTGACCTGACAGTATCTCTGATTCTCTATGTATTGTTTTATCAATATTTGATTATTTAATGGACTATTTAGATAACTAACAACATATTCTTGGTCAGCAAGTTTTCAGGTACACGAATATATGATTTTTATGGGGCTATGTGGCTTGGTTCAAAATTCTATCTTTTTTTTCTTCTATGTTAGTTGTTTATTTTTAAACTACCTACGAGAGCTTATGTCATTCGCAATAAGAGCTAAGCGTGTTTCCATGACCGTAGTGTCCACATTTCTAACTTTTTCATCGTATTGGGGAAACCCGCCTAGGGCAAAGCGTGCAAGTCGGTTGTAGAGTTAGAACCAATTTGAGACGTGATTTGCGTGTGTTATCTAGCCTTGCCCCTCCTTTCCCCAAATGCAGTTAGGCAAATATTTCTTAGAACTAGGAAAAGTGGGGCGTTTATGTCAAGGACGAATTTGAAAAATAGGGTACCGTTTGGTTCGGCTTATGCGTTTGCAAATAATAAGCTGAAGGCGTAGGCGACAACTCACGATTCTCGCCGAAAATTTTTAATACTATTCTATCTTGACTTTATTCACTATACTGTTATATTCTAATTTAGATATTGTGTTTAGAAGCTCACCACATGCAGGCCAAATCTGGACTAATACAAATATCATGGCAGCAATGCAGGTCAAATCTGGACTTATGCAAATATCATGGCAACACTGCAGGCCAAATCTGGACTAATACAAATCATCAAAATCCATAATTCTCGCCGTTTGTACGTCGGTCAGATCTAAGGGATGCAACTGTGGTTGAAAGTTAGACATTAATTGTATTGTTTCCCTTATATGTACTCTCCCGAAAATAGTAGCAATCAACGAAGAAAAGTCGATGCAGAACACAGTTTCATTCCGGAAACGGATTTAACTCATAATTTTGTTAAAAATAACTATAAAATGTAAGTTTTTGATTGTTTCTTCAAGACAAAATTTTAATTTAAAGTATTGCGGACTTATTATGGATCAAAATGATAAGATAGCTGCAAAACGAGCTGCAGATGCTAAGAGGAAGAGACGATCGCGTCAATCACAACGAGCAAGCGAGACTCTAGAAGAAGCAGCAATACGACGACAACATGAAGCGGCACAAAGACAAGCACAGCGTCAGTCTCAACGAGCAAATCAGTCTGCAGAAGAGCATGAATCTTCTTAACGCGCTGCAGAAGCTTTTCGCGTTCGTCATTATTGACGGGTTATTGCTAGTATCATGATAGTACTGCAGGCCAAAGCTGGAGGAACAGACAATGATCAAATTAAGAATACAAAATGCTTGATGAGATTTCATTTAATTGGGAAATATGTGGAAATAAACGAGAAAGAAACGCAAATGTAGAATCTTCCGTACAAATTTAAAGTCAGTCCTATTGTACGACGTGCGTCCGATTGGCATAGTTGTTAGAAAGCTGGCCTCTCGCGGCAAAAGTACCAGGTTCGAAACACGGTGTCTACCCGGCTGTAAATGGATAACTTACTATGCTCTTGAGTTAGGGTAGGCAAAGACAGAGAGGAAGGGAACTGGTCACCTCACTTCTCCAAACTGGACCTAGTATAGTGAAGTCTGTAACACATCGCTCCCCTATGCCAGTATCTGTTATGGGCCTGTCTTTACCTATTGTTTAGCACCGAAGTATGGAGGAAACAAAAAAGATAAACAAGAAATTACAGACTGTCATAAATGGGTACTTATGCAGAATGTGACTGAAATGGTATGCCATAACAGAAAATACTAATTGAATGGGAGCTAAGGCTAGGGCGCTGGCGTTGGGTATCACTTATGCAGAATGTGACTGAAATGGTATGTCATAACAGAAAATACTCATTGAATGGGAGCTAAGTCAAGGACGCTGGCGTTGGGTATGACTTATGCAGAATGTGACTGAAATGATATGCCATAACAGAAAATACTAATTGAATGGGAGCTAAGTCAAGGACGCTGGCGTTGGGTATGACTTATGCAGAATGTGACTGAAATGGTATGCCATAACAGAAAATACTCATTGAATGGGAGCTAAGGCTAGGACGCTGGCGTTGGGTATGACTTATGCAGAATGTGACTGAAATGGTATGCCATAACAGAAAATACTAATTGAATGGGATCTAAGTCAAGGACGCTGGCGTTGGGTATGACACACAATGCGGTTCTTGTTCTGGAATCCACATGTAAGAGAAGCAGAAGGAAACGGAAAACGCACACGGGGTAGGACTTAAAGGAGATAAAAAAGACATGGCAAGCCTTTGAACGAATGGCCTAGAATAGGAAGGTTTGGAATGAACTTGATGAAGATCTTTACTCCACAGAGAGGTTTCAGGATAATGATGCTGGCTAGGAATAGGAAGTTTTGAGGGTGGCATGATCGCCTACCCCAGTTGACATGACACTTGAAGAAGAAGTGAAACAAAAGACTATTACAGTACATTGCCATCCAACCTTGATGTTCTCAAGACTTCTGCACACGTACTGTTAAACCCGAGGTTACCAACTGTGTGCTGACGTTCACAGTTTTCAGATAGCCTGTCTCAGGGGTTCTTAATATTTGTTGTGCCGTGGACACCTGTGATTATTTGGTGAAAACTACGGACCTCTTCTTACAAAAAATGTACATAACGGCATAATTAAAAATATTACATACAAATAATAAATTTTATTGCAAAGAAAAAAAATCGTTATTCTTTCATATAGTCACACTGAAATATAAAAATAATCCGTAAAAAAATATACATTTCTTTAAATGCAAAGATCTGTCAATGGGCCAGAATAGCTCTGGACACCCTGAATTTATATTTGTGTTTTCTACCTAGTGTTTTCCCTCAACACAAACTCTTGTAAATGTCATGTTGAATTTTACACCGACTCCAAGTGGTTTTCCGCGAGTCCACGTCACCAAGCAGCAAGCCAAAAGACGCCTAATATTTCTAGGCCTTGAGTTATACGGTTATCGCGGGCTGCTTGCTGCTTAACTAGGGCTGCTGAGCTTTTCGCTCTTTTGCAGCCAATACCAAGTTGAAGATTCCGTAGTATTATCTACAAGGTAGATCTGGGCTTTTCCTGCGGCTTTTCTGCCATTCAAAAACGTAGATGAAATTATGAGCTCCAGTTTCTCCAGCCTGGCTTGCATTTAAAGGACCATCACATCTGGTCCCAAATTAGGACGAAGAAGCGCATGGCATACTATGCATTCCCAGACATCCAAGGGAGCTCTCCAAATATGCAGAACTAAAATACTGTGGTTCTGGGCTCTCCCAAGGAATTGTCCCGTCCTACGCAAGGCCACTTCTCAGCTCCCCCTGCCTATCATGGGGTCGATAGTGAGATGCTCCTGCATGCAGCCAACCAGAGTTACGTCTGGGCTTCACGTGACTCCCAAGCTTTGTGTGCAATGCTGGGTTCTCTGTATGTTTCACGACAGAGTTATCGCGGGTTATAAAAAAAACCCGACTCAGGAGCGAATTGGTTCTGTTCATTGCTTGCCGTAATGCTGTTGTAGATGACATTGAAGAAAGCCACAAAGAGTTGGCAAAAGTAGCCTACAAAGAAATGGGGACATATTAACCCATGAGAACTGTTTGTTTGTTTGTTTGTTTACTCTTTCAAATTGCTGGCTCTTACACTGATAGGATGTATAAATAAATACAACTCCTGCCTTTACATCAAGAGTAGAGTTTTATTAGTGGTGTGGGTGTTAATTGGTCGCACGTCAATAACGCAGATCAAATTTCTGCCCACATATCCACCCACTACATATACATAAAAAGAGGTGTCAGACAAGGTTGTGTGCTGTCCCCCTGCCTATTTAATTTATACACCGAACACATTTTCAAACAGATACAGGAAATACCAGGACTGAACATCAGTGGAAGGTCAATAAACAACCTTAGATATGCAGATGATACCGTGTTGTTAGCTGAAAGCGAACAGGAGTTACAAGAACTAGTGAAGCAAGTGAACAGTATAAGTCATGAATATGGACTCGACATTAATATTGAGAAAACAAAAACTAAGATAATTAGCAAAACAGACGATAAACCCATATTAAAGATAAGCGTAAATGGGAAAATCCTGGAACAAGTCAAGAGCTACGTATATCTTGGTCATATAATAACAGAAGATGGCAGATGTGAAACAGAAATCAAGAAGAGAATAGGAATGGCCAGAGATACATTCAACAACATGAAACAAATACTGACATCCAAACAGTTATCTCACAAATTAAAACTGAGAATCATAAAGTGTTATATATATTCTGCATTTCTGTATGGTGCAGAAACATGGACGATGAATAAGCATTTGGAAGAAAGAATTGAGGCTCTTGAAATGTGGATATATAGAAGAATGGGGCGTATCTCATGGAAAGAGATGAAAACAAATAAGGAGGTCCTAGAAAATCTAGGTATGAAAAGAGAACTAATGAGGGAGGTCAAAGTTCGGCAGCTAAAATACTTTGGCCACATAAAAAGGCATAACACCTTGCAGAAGACCATAACAGAAGGGAGAGTTGAAGGCAAACGTGCAAGGGGAAGACAGCGCTATAAGTGGGAAGATAACATCAAGAGATGGACAGGAAAGAGTCTATCAGAGTGCACCACCAAGACAAGAGACAGAAGACGTTGGAGATCCATTACAGCCAACCTTCGTTGTGGAGATGGCAACTGATGATGATGATGATCCGCCCACCTATCACAGATCTTTGATAATTCCCCGAATAAAATTAATAAAGTTAATACTAAATTTTAAATTTATATGATTTTTAAATATTTAACTCCGTTTAAATTTTAAATCTGGGACCCTCCTAGATTCCATTCATGGACTACCAAGGGTTCCGTGGAGCACAAGTTAAGACACTCTGGCCTATCTAAATATTAGGCCCTCCACACGAGCTACTAAGTGCGACATATTTATTATCAGCTTTATTGCACAGTGCAATCAACTTAAAAAGAAATATGATGTCTGGTAAGATAAAACCCCCGCATATAATCCACTTTAGTACACTTCTGAGGTCACGGATTTACGACTGCGTGTGTCATCGCTACTTTTGACTAGAAATACGTGTCAGATGAATTAAAGTTTTTGTAGTGCTAAATTCTTAAGCTTCAGAAAGGCGGGGTTTAAAATATAAAAAACGGAGGGGGTGTGAATGCTTATTTCTTGTTCGATTAAGGTGTATTGTGGTTTTTTGTTGACCTTTTTGTTCAGAAGATGGGGCTCCCGGTTACAGATTAAGTTCGTTCTTAACAACCTCATGGGAAGACCTCACACGTTGCACAATTTACAATCGAAAACAATTTCACCGAAGTCAAATGTTGCAAAACAACACACGTACATTGCAAAAGAAATAAGGTGCTGCTTTTACAAGTCTACGTATAAATAAAACCACGATGTCAGTAATTGCTCAAGTAAAAAAAAAACAACAACAAATATGTATATCTTTTCTATTCTGCTTGTTTTGATAGCTTCAGTGGGCGAGCTTGGGCACAGTTATATGGAGATCAAGCAGTTGCCCATTCAGCATGTTCCCCCTCTCCATGTAGCAGCTGGTAAGAGGAACGGATGTAGCCGATACACAGTTTGGAATAATGTCGAATCAATCCGTAGAGACTCCGATTTATCCTCAGGGTTTACTGCTAGGCCAACTATCATCCAGAATAATGGCAAGATAAAGTATAAGTAATAATGGATCTTAGCAAGATAGATGACAGGAAGGGACCCATGACGCATCAAAAGTGAGGAATGCAGCCAGCGACCCATAGCTTGACTGCCTGCGTCAGGGTCAGCGAACCAGAGCTGACCAAGACCCTACTCCACCTGCACGTGGTGGTCCTGGAAACAGGCTGCATCACTGCAGTCTGGCTGAGGAGTAGGGATCGAAGAGGGAAGGCAAACCCGGTCCCAAAAAATGCCGTGCGGAAGTCGGATGTGTCGGCCGAAAGGCGCAAATACCGCAGCTCCACTGTAAACGGACACAACGCAACCAACGTCCTTTTCATGACGAACGGGGAAGAAGAAGAAGATGACAGGAAAAACAAGAAAGCAGATTTAAACAGAAGCAAAACCAGAAGCTCCAAAGCCAAGGCCCATGAAGTGTACATAGAAGCAAACAAAGAAGTAAGAAGAAACATCAAAAGAGACCAGAGGAAGTATATTGAAGAGTTGGCAAGGGAAGCAGAGGAAGCTGCAGCCAACGGAAATATGAGGGACCTGTACAACAACACAAAGACGCTAACAGGGAAATATAAGCAAGCAAATGGCCTCAAAAAGGATAAGAATGGAAAATTGCTTAGTAATATACAAGAACAAATGAAGAGATGGACAGAACATTTTGAGGAACTTCTCAATAGACCAGCTCCAACTAATCCCACAGACATCCAACCAGCAGAAGAGGGGCTACAAATCAGCTGTGAACGACCAAGTAGAGAAGAAATAAAGAAAGCCATAAAGCTTCTGAAAGATTGAAAAGCAACTGGTCCAGATGGCATACCAGCAGAGGCCATCAAAACAGATATTGATACCTCTACAGAGATATTACACAAACTACTTGGCAAAGTCTGGGAGAGAGAGAGAGAGAAAATACCGGAAGAATGGAAGGAAGGTTATCTGGTCAAGTTGCTTAAGAAGGGAAATTTGCAAGAGTGCACAAATTATAGAGGAATAATGTTACTATCAGTGCCAGGAAAAGTATTAAACAGAATCATCCTTGAGAGATTAAAAGCGTCCATAGACAAGCAACTGAGAGATGAACAAGCAGGTTTTCGACAAAACAGATCCTGTACAGACCAGATAGCCACATTGAGAATAATAGTTGAACAAAGTCTGGAATGGAATTCACCGCTTTACATCGGGTTCGTGGACTACGAAAAGGCATTTGATATTGTAGACAGAGAATCACTTTGGAAACTGATGAGGCATTATGGAGTCCCCACGAAGATCATTAACTTAATAAGGAAGACCAATGAAGACATGACATGCAGAGTTCTTCATGAAGGACAACTTACAGAACCGTTTAGGATAAGAACGGGAGTGAGAGAGGGATGCCTCTTGTCTCCATTTCTTTTCTTACTAGCAATAGATTGGGTTATAAAAACATTGACATCACACAACAGAAATAGAATCCAGTGGAATCTGACTAAACAGCTTGAATATCTGGATTTTGCAGATGACGGCTCTTCTGTCCCATAATCATAATCAGATGCAAGAGAAAATGAAAATTCTCGATGAGAGGTCACAACAAGTGGGCCTGAAAATACACAAGGAAAAGACAAAGATTATGAGAATAAATGCAAGAAATGATAACAAGATTGAACTTGAAGAAACACCACTAAAGGATGTAGAGTGGTACACATATCTTGGTAGTAATATAGACAAAGTTGGAGGGACCGACAAAGATATCAAAATAAGAATACAAAAAGCAAGAGGAGCTTTCATTGCATTGGGAAACATATGGAGAACAAGAGAAATCAAGTCCAGCACGAAAATAAGAATCTTCAACTCAAATGTCAAGTCAATCCTATTGTATGGCTCTGAGACATGGAGAGCAACAAAAACAACAACTAAAAAGCTACAGACTTTTATAAATGGGTGCTTGCGTAGAACAGAAGGACTGAAATGGTATGACAAAGTCACAAATGTGGAATTGATGACAAGAACCAGACAAGTGCCAGTGGAACAAGAGCTGAGAAGAAGACGCTGGCGATGGATAGGACACACATTGAGGAAACCTGCTGATAGCATTACAAGGCAGTCCTTGTTCTGGAATCCACAGGGAAAGAGAGGCAGAGGTAGATAAAAAAAAACACACGGAGAAGAGAGCTGGAGACAGAAGTGAAAATGATGAGGAAAATATGGAAAGCACGGGACAGGAAGACTTGGCATGTGTTTGTTGAAGGCCTATTCTTCTCGGGGAGCTAAAGGGTATTGATTGATTGATTGAATAATGGATCTAGGCAGTAGCGGAAACATGTATGAGAAAAGCTACAGTACCATACATACCACGCGATACAATGATGAAAGAAGCCCCTGATTCTTCAAATGACGGGTGATTACCCTCTGGTAGAATGGTGCAGTAAAATAATAATGGATCAATGGTGATGTAAACAAGGAGGAAGGAAAAATAGAAAGAGTGAATGAAGAACGAAAGAATGAAAACAAGTAATTAAGTAAAGACAGAAAAAATGGATGAGTTAATGGAGAAGGAAAGAAAGAATCAAGGTTTGAGCAAAGGAAGAAAGTAAATAAGTAAGTACTGAAAAAATAATGGATGAATGAAGTAAGGACGGAAGAAAAGGGGAAAGAATGAATGAATGAAGAAAGAAGGGAAGAAAGAAAATAAACAAGTAAGTAAAGAAAGAAAGAATACACGAATCAATGAATGGAGCAAGGAAGGGGAAAAAATGAGGGAAGAAAGTAAGTTAAAGAAAGAATGGATGAAGGAAAGAAGAAAGAAAAAAAAATCATTCATTCATTCTTTCATTAAAAACGAATAAATGAATGTGTGAGTAAGTGACGTCATGAGCTCTGGTAGTACCTTGCAACACGTTATAACCCTGCAACATGTTACAACCTTGCAACACGTTACAACTTTGCAACACGTTACAACCTTGCAACACGTTACGGTACTTGTGTGATAATTCACCGTCGATGAAAATTTTTGAAATGTTTAGGGTAAACGGAGCATCGTACTTTTTCTTCAGTTCGGCAAATCCAATCGTAGTATCAAGGCCATGGAGTTGTCACATTTTACACGCAACCTTACGCGACGTCACAAATCTCTTCCTTCCCCCCCCCCCCTCCCCCTTTCCCCTTCATGTTTTTAACATTCTGTTTGTATCCGTTATCATGTTTTTTTTTAATGAATGTCCGATTGACAGAGTGGTTAGAGCGCTGGTCTCTTGTGACTAAGGTGCCGGGTTCGATTCACGGTATCATCGTGCTCCAGTCGTCCCAGCTGTGAATGGGTACCTGACTTTGTCCTTCAGTTAGGGAAGGAAAAGGCAGCGATGAAAGGAACTAGTCACCCCCACCTCTCGATGCTGGACCTAGTATAGTGAAGTCTGTAACACTTCACTCCCTTACGGCAGTATCTGCTATGCGACTACCTTTACCGTTTTTTCATCATCATCATCATCATGATGCTCCTTTGCGATCTGTAGGGCAGTGATGATAAAGATATACGACCTATTTTCATGTCTCTTTTTGAATACTTTCAACGATTTAACGTGTAGTTCTCGAAATTGTCTTGTTAAGATGATTGTCGATAAATGTTTTTTTTTCTTTTCATTTCACATTGTGATTTGGGAGGGCAAGTTAAAAAAAAAAATTGCGTTCCTTGTGCATTCTTAGATGACACGCTTACGACAAACCCACCCCCCCCCCCCCCACCCCCCCCCCCCCCCCCCGTATTTTTATTTAAGTTTATAAACCAATAAAACGGTATTGAATCAGTTCGGGACCCAAGATGCATCAAAAGTGAGGAATGCAGTAAGCGACCCCATAGCTTGACTGCCTGCGTCAGGGTCAGCGAACCAGAGCTGACCAAGATCCTACTCCACCTCCACGTGGTGGTCCTAGAAACAGGCTGTATTACTGCAGTCTGGCTGAGGAGTAGGGATCGAAGAGGGAAGGCAAACCCGGTCCCAAAAAATGCTGTGCGGAAGTCGGATGTGTCGGCCGAAAAGCGCAAATACTGCAGCTTCGCTGTAAACGGACACAACGCAACCAACGTCCTTTTCAGGACGAACGAGGAAGAAAGAAGAAGAAGAATCAGTTCTACAAGTTAACGGTACACAGGAAACAAGGGAAGTCGCTGCCGATGCCTTCTCTAACTCAAGATCAGAGTCAGGTACCCATTTACAGCTGGTTATACTGATGCGTGACACCTGTTCCCGTCCTCGTTGCTGTTGCCTTCTCTAACTCAAGATCAGAGTCAGGTACCCATTTACAGCTGGTTATGGAGGGTTAGAGACTTCACCATACTAGATCAAGCATCGAGAGGTGGGGAGACCAGTTTCCTTCCTCGCTGTCTTTTCCTTCCCTAACTCAAAGTTAAGTACCCATTTATAGCTAGGTAGGCCCCACCTCTTGATGCTGGACCTAGTATGGTGAAGTCTTTAACACTCTACTACCGCAATAAGATACCGGGTTTCGTGTTCAAAGCTAGGTAATGTCACGCATCAGTCTAACCAGCTGTAAAAGGGTACCTGACTCTGATCCTGAGTTAGAGAAGGCAACGGCAGCGAGGAAGGGAACAGGCCACCCCACCTCATAAAGCTGGGACCCAGTACATCGAAGTCTATGACACTTCACTCCCCTACGGCAGACGGTTTAAATTAACCTTACGAACGGCAGGCGTGTTTAATCAAGATAAAATTTAAAAAATTCTAAAACAAGAAAAAGTACGGTTCTCGGTTTAGGTAATAAATTTCCACAATTTGATTTAAGCGGTGAATAATCACACAAGAACCCACGTTACAACCTTGCAACACGTTATAACCCTGCAACACGCTACAACCGTGCAAAACGTTACAACCTTGCAACGCGTTACAACCTTGCAACACGTTACAACCGCTAGAGCATCAAGATCAAATAAAAAAAAGCCGAAACGCTTGTCTAATGTGAAACCTTACTGATGATCAGAGTCAGTAGTGTGCTCTCCATAGAGGCACCTAATATGAGGATGGCCATTGGCTGGCAACTTCATTATGTAAAAAAAATTGCCACAGAATGCACTGCATGTGCACTCTCAAAAGAGCAAGGTTTCTTAACCTTTTTTATTCAATGGACTCCTTTGATTGTCCGGTGACGGCTGTTAACTCCTTCACAGAAAAAAATGTGCACATACGCATTAAAAAAAAAAAACATTTAAAATGTTAAATTATGTACACGGACCCCCTAGAATCCATTCACGGGCCCACAAGGAGGCCGTGGACCATATGTTAAGAAACCCTGATATAAAGATTCCTAGGTAAAAACGGTCGCCGGACGTGAGCGCACAGAATATGGGTATTTTATAGTTATTTCCCTTTAGCAGTGTGTCGCGCAGCTGGGGAGTCCTTTTTAGGACTTTATGCTAGCAGATAGATAATGTTGGTCCTTTTCAGGACTTAGTATCTATCAACGCTGATCGGGTTAGCAGTCAACAGAGTTGACTTTTTATTTGGATGGCAAATGCGCTCTGATATAACCAAATAGGTTTAAAGGAACGTGCCTCGCCAGAAAAAGGCAAAAGCCGAACCCAAAAAAAAAAAAAAGCAGCAGTGTGTCGTTCTTTAGCAGTGTCTCGCGGACTAGCAGTGTTTTGCGCATCGGGTCAAGTAATATGTCTTGAATTGTAATGTTGTTGTCACATGTCTGTTCGTCTGGGGTATCATGACCATTAGATGCACACACGACCTTGACTGGCGATGGACACCTATTCTGATGCAGTCGGCTCGGAGTTATGTGCTCGATCGGCGTATCCAATAAAGTTAAAACGCTCCGGCTCGGAACATTCAGCTAATGCGCGAAACACTGCTAAAGGGAAATAACTCCAAGTGAATATTAACTGCGGAATATTCGGCGATTGTCATTCCGTTTTTACAGCTTCCTATTAATTCTAGATATACCGGGTGGACGTAACTGAACCCCTTCCCCCACAATGTCGGTTTTTAATGGAAAAAGGGGGGGGGGGGGGGGGGGGGGGGGGGGGGGGGGGGAGGGTGGTGCGGATGTTGTTAAAATTATAAATAAAAAGGTAAATATTGAAATAGATAAAAACTTCAGAAATAAAATGTTTTGTAAGTAAAATAGACATAAGACTTTGTTGAAAAATGTGAACTATTCAAAGAATAAAGCAAACAAGGAGGACGATCGCATTTTAGGCGGGAAAGAAACATTAAAGGATGGATCCTTGATTAACATTTACAGTCAAGGCAAGAGACAGCAATTATAGGAAATACATTACAGCGATTACATTACACCCTTAGATGCGGAGACGGTACTAGATCCGAGTCTGAATTAAAGAGCTTATAAGCAAGGTGGAGAACTGTCTTTGAAGACTGGCCACAACGAAGACATAATTCGGCCTCGCGGGTTGTCGTTCGTAGGAGCGATCGCTTAAGAGGAAAACAGATGAAACGTTGGAATTTGGATTACAAATCTGACAGCTACTGACTCACGTGGAATGTGATTGTGACAATAGACACCCTCTGAGCTGATATATCTTAGTCAAGAAGACTTAGAATTCTTGAATAATTTTTTTTTTTTTTTTTTTCGTTTACGTTCTCATCCATCGCCGCTAGTGCCCTAAATTGGGTCATGGAGAAATTTCACGACTTCCTTCTTTGCAACCAGTGGTGTAATTAGGGGATGGGTCTTCCAAGCTTCCGGTTCCCTCCCCTCCTAATGTTTTTTCCTAATACGTGCTGGGTGGCTAAACATTTTTTTAAAAATAGCACTTATAAACGTTAGATTAGGGATCGGCAAACGGTGGATCTTAGTCTGCAGGTAGATCACGGAGGATCATTTATTGATCTCTATGTTGCCGAGAGGGGAAAAAAGAAAACTTCGCTTAGGTTTGCTTGCGATGTATTTGAAAATATGTACGTAATGTTACTAATGAACCAGACAGAACACTGCGAAACACCCCCTTTTCCCCCCCCCCCCCCCCCCCCCCCCCCCCCCCCCCCCCCCAATGTTTTCAGAACCTGTACAACTCACTTAATTCACATTTCATAATGTTTTGACCTTGATCAGATATAGCTTGTCATAGGTCCCGCTTTTCCTTCTTGTGACATTCGTTCAATATCTTTAATACAGCACGTTTTGACACATAAACAAAAACGACGGGGAAAAGTTTCAATATTTTTTCTTATAACGACAGTAGGCGTGTGTGCGCGCCACCCGTGTACGTGCGTGTGTGTAAAATATATAGATAGCATCCCTTTACAAAAACATTTTCTTGGCAATAATTTAGCGGTAATGGAATTGCGACATAGTGGTTCCGCTGGTTATGGAAAGTTATTTGAGGGGCCCCGCCTTAGTAAAAAGGTTGAGAAACACTAGCCTCTAACTGTTGATGCCGATACGCTTGGTCAGGTCGAATAACAGTCACAAAGAAGACGGTTCAGGTGTGGATGATGATGATAGCGATAAAAGTGTTGATTATCATCTGTGATAACCGATTAACCTCTCGCGACAAAGTTACCCTGGTTCCTGGATCGAAACCCAGTATCTTTACACTCCAGTTTACCCAGCTGTAAATGGATACCTAACTCTGCTCTTGAATTGGAGAAGACAAAGGCAGCGAAGAAAGGAACAGGTCCCGCCACATCATAAAGTTTGACCTAGTATAGTGAAGTCTTTAGTTTTTCACTCTCCTGAGGCAGTATCTACTACGGGACTACATTTGCATGTTTTTCTATTCTTAGACCGACAGAGGTCAAAACAGTACCTGGTGGTGATCAACCCCAATTCGGGAAAAAAATCTGCTAGCCGTGTCTTTCACAAGAAGGTGGCACCACTTTTCAAAGCATGCAACATCAGCTTCAAAATTTACGGTAATTTAGTTATGTATGAATGTGTCTGTATGTTTGTTTGTTTGTAGCTTTTTTCAGTTGGACATTTGACTGCATGCGAGCTCTCATCTGTGCTAACTGAATGATAAAAAATACACATTATGGTTATCAGCAACACCGAGTTTAAACAATATCTGAGATCAGTGTTACCTTAACTTACACGGTCCTTGGATCGAGTCCACTGTTAGCCTATCAGCTCTGTTGCTTTTCTGTTGTCTAGGTTGCTACTTCTTTATTTCTTACGAGTGCCTGCAAAATATCCATTTGTATCATTTATTTACCCCCTGTACCCTTTTGTGGCTATTATTTATTTACCCCTTATAGCCTACCCATTTGTATTTATTATTTATTTACCCCTTATTTCCATATGTATCTATTATTTATTTACCCCTTATACCCATTTGTATTTATTATTTATTTACCCCTTATACCCATTTATGGCTGTTATTTATTTACCCCTTACACCCATTTATGGCTATTAATTATTTACTCCTTATACCCATTTATGGCTATTATTTATTTACCCCTTATACCCATTTATGGCTATTAATTATTTACTCATTATGAGAATTTAGTCTTCCTGACGTGCCCCCTTCCCCCATATTCATTCCTTGTCTTTCAGCTCCCCAAGGAGTATAGGCCTTCAACAAACGTATAGCAAGTCTTCCTGTCCTGTGCCATCAGGTCAAGGTCTGTCTATGTCTTCTTCACCCCTTTCATATCAGTCTCCAGTTCTCTTCTCCATGTGTTCCTTAGTCTCCCTCTACCTGTCTTACCCTGGAGATTCCAGAACAAGGTCTGCCTTGTAAAGCTATCAACAGGTTTCCTCAACCCTCTCATATAATACATTTTAATGAAGTGTTTTCTGCAGCTACAAAAAATGTGATAATGTAAATTAAAAACAATTCTACCGTGTGCCTTGAACCCTTTTCGTATACCCTTGGTAGTACGGTGTACCCCACTTTTGGGAAACACTGCCCCAGACAATTCTGAACATAGACACGACCAAATGACAATGTCAAAAATCTGATACATTACAGACACCTGGAGAAGTGGAACAGAAATGCATACACCTTTGATACGGTTCTAACTAGTTACTGCTTGCTTGGCACTTTCAGAAACAACTGGTCCAGGAGATGGTAGAAATGCCTTACAAGATGCTGACTTTTCATCTCTTGATGGGTAAGGAATGTTGTTGTATCACTGAATGTCCAAACAGTTTCCTATCTGCTCTTTGTTTTACGGTCTGCTTCTGCATACACTTTCAGATGTCAACTTGAATATATTTAAAGAAAGCAGTGGTCAGTCTGCGGCTGTTGGTATCTCTGTAGCGTTTTTTTCCTGAATCGTGCTGATGGCCAAATGTGCGTTCTCTGTTCTTCATGTGTTGGGTGGGTATTATTACAGCAGACGATCAGCAGTCATGTTATGAGTGCCACAGTTACATTCATCAGTAGTTCCTATCTTTAGCTTTTTGAATAGATAATATCTCAGTCTGTTGTGGCCTGTGCAGAGTCTGAAGATTACCAGTTGTTCACTTCTGCTGAGTTTGTAACATATATCATTTTTCTGGTGGCCCGAAGGCTCTGCTTCCCGCTTCTTCCTGTATCTGCTTCTGATAAAACTCTTGGCCTCTTTGTAAGTTATTCGTGTATTATATTGAGGTAGCTGTCCACCTTCCTTCTGTCAGCTTCTTTATTGCCGGGGATGTTGCAATTAAATGGGATCCACTGTACCCTAACTCTCTTGAATTGCTGAAATAGATTGAGGATTATTACATAGGTCATCCAGGTCTGCATTATTTTGGCTTTTCAGTGTTGCAATCAATTACTGACAGAGCATCTGTGAAGAGAGCTACTTGTCTCTCAGTGCTTTCCTCGGTCATAAGAACTTCAGCTGTAGTTTTCAAGGCCTCTGCCTTTGCTCTGAAGTTACTTGAAAATTTTCATGTTGTCTCTGACAGCTTGTTTTGTGCACTGCTATTCAAACTCAGTAAAGTTCCACCAACTTCAATTTCCGTTGTTACCATTGCTGATCCATTTTCATATGCATGGTAATGTTTCTTTATGTATATTGTAGTTAGGGCTGTTACTTCTGTTTCAGTGTGCCTATTCTTTCTCTTCATATCAGGAATCCTTTCTATCATTACAGGGAGCTTGTGTGCATTGTAGTTGGATTTGTTTGTTGATATGGCATTTGTATGATCTGCTGTCATCTATGTTTTTGTTGATTCTACAAAAGTTGCTTTGCTTGAGCCTTCCAAGATCATTTATTCTCTAGTACATTTGTGGTCTGTCAGCCTCCTGAATTTCTTGGCTTGTTGCTGGTCTCCTGTTATGAGTCTCATTGCTTGTTTTGGAGTATGTTAATTTTATTTTAGTTTGACTTGGCTGCTGTTGCCCAGGCTTCTACAATACCATGTTCTAGGACTGGTCTCATTCGCTCAGTGTATAGCTCTTTAGTACTCTCTCATCTACTTCCTAAGCTGTGCCAGCAAGTTTTTTCATGATTGTCATGCTTAACCTTTGCTCTCGTCTGGTTTCTCTCAATCTGGGTTTTCCAAGTCAAACAGAGATAATGGTAATGCCTAGGTAGTGTGGGTTTTCATCCAGATGTTAGTTAATTTGGAGCTCTATAGTTTATTTTAAAGAGAGAACACTCTATAAATTGCTGTTCCTTCATTTATCTTCACTAGTTATACTTTGGTCCATTCCTTCAGTGATATTAGGGCTTGCTGCATCAGGATGCCTGCTGAAGTTATATATTTATCAGAGATCTACAAAGTTGTCACATGCAATGGAGGAGTTATGGGTTTTTCTTGGAATATTCTTTGTTATATGACATGTATGCAAGGAACAGTGTGGGTGACAGAACTCCCCTTGGGAGTTACCTTGCTCCAATATCATCTTCCTACTGGTCTGTCCTTGTAGCTGGCAGTTCTGTTCTCAAGGTAATGGCTGATCCATTTGTACATTTTCCCACACACTTCACTTCTTTTACAGCTTGACTTTCAATCTCTCTTTCCATATTTTATCAAATGCTTTTCATAAATCCACCCAAACCACTATAGCATATGTTTTGTTCTTGGAAGGTATCTTCAATTTCCTGAATAGTGGATCTGTGATGTCTGAATCCTGCTTGCTGTGGTGTTAAAAGGTGTTTTACTTCCAGAAGACACATCAGTCAGGCATTAAATATGCACTCCATCAGTTTTCCTACACAGTTCTAAGTAGACTGATTGATCTGTAACTATTTGGTTCTGTCAGATCTTTATTTTTCTTCAGAATTCATACCACCATGGCTTCCTTCCAAATATGAGGTACAATTCCTCTTTTCCAGCTGCAGCTTAGAACTGCCAGAAGTTTCTATTGTGCCTATGTGCCCAGACTAATTAACATTACATTTCTTATTCCACTTTTTCCCTATTGACTTTTTTATCTTTAGTGACTTCATTGCCTCTTCTATATCTTTCATTGTTAAATTTTCCATTACATGTTCTTCTGGTGTAATCTTTGAATTGTCATGACTCATTTGTTCATCAGTGATTGATTCTTTTTGTCTGTCTTTCTATCCGCCTAGACATTAATGTGATTTACACTAGCATAGCATTCTGCAAGTGTATTTGCAGCTTTTGTTTCCTGTGAGCATGTTGTCACCTTGTTTTACTGTGATTTATTTTGTTTTAAGATCTTTCATAGTTCAAGGCTCTAACTAACTGTTATCAGCTAGTTTAATTATCATATAGATCCTTTTAAAATGTATGTTTGAATTATCCATTCACTTGTAATGATTTTGCTGTCATTTACAGAGTCATCTCAGTCGGAGGAGATGGTCTTTTGTCAGAAGTCTTGACAGCTGTGGTACTTAAACAGCAACAGTTGCTTGGGAGCAGTGCTGATGACCCTGATGTAAATCTGACTCCTATCCCACTTCCTGTGGGCATCATTCCAGCTGGAACCGGAAATTACACAGCCAGATATTTGCATGGCACGCATGACATAGTGACTGCTGCAATAAAAATTGTTTTAGGTGGGTGCAGCCATTTACAACTATCTGACCTACCTCTTGTGAGCATCTGATTGGCAGAGTGGCTAAAGCGCTGGCCTCCCGTGGCAAGTGTGCCAGGTTTGAAGCACTGTGTTGTCACACTCCAGTCTACCCAACTGTAAATGGATACCTGACTCTGTTCTTGAGTTAGGGAAGGCAAATGCAGCACGGAAAGGAACTGGCCATCCCACCTCTCAAAGCTGGACCTAGTATAGTGAAGTCTCTAACACTACACTCCCTTGTGGCAGTATCTGCTATGGGACTATCTTACTTTTGTTTAACCTACCTCTTGCCACTTGTAGTTGTCGTGAGTCTCGGAGGAGACAACTAAAGAATAGGATTAATGCTTCCTCACATGTTTGTCACACAATTGTGTGCACTGATTGGTCTGTAGTGCGTGGTGAGGAATCAGGATGGGGCTTCTCTACGAGAATAAAGGGCAGGGTCATCGCTGAACAGAGTGGAGCCTGCATGACAACAACCTCCAGCATGAGAATGGAAGCAGAGGCATTTACTGCAGCACTGAGGTGGCTGTCTGAAACTCCATCAACCAGGGCAGTTATATTATCAGACTCTCAAGCCAAGCTTTGGAAAGTTCAGAATGGATGGCTGCGGCAGGATTGGAAAACATCAATAGAATCCTCGTCTTGAAGAACTGATGTGGAGCTACTGTCCTGGTCATGCAGGGGTACGTGGCAATGAGAGAGCTGACAGACTGGCCTCGAGAGCACCCATAGTGGGGACACTGGACATGGATAAGGGAAAAAATACTAAGGACAATTAATGATCGCCTGCTGGTTAATGACACTGCAATTGATGAATCAACAAGACTGAGACTGTTGGAGTTTGGCATCAAACGTGGGACTAGCAGAAATGGACGTGAGAGAGAATGCATCTGTTGTATGTACAACCAGCTTGCTACAGGTACAATTAACATTCATACTCTTCACCATTTGCTGAGGGAGACAGAGTACCTATGGGTTTGTCTGGAGTGCAGTGAGGTTGATTCTGATTAACAATAACACATGTTTGTCATAGAGGCGACATGCATGAGGTTTTACAATGGACTGGGAGCCTCATTATTTGTAAAACATTGCTTCAGAAACCACCACTCCAAGAACATGTGAATGTTTTGGTGTATGTTTCGTGCAAGAGGGCTAGATGAAGTGGTGGCCCCCATGCTTTATGGAAAGCAACAAGAAACAATGATGAACCTTCCTGTTATTTTATTATTGCAAACAATGTTAAACATTAAGGGAAAAGTGATGGAGGTTGAATGCCACTTAACTGTGCGCTTTCTCGCCCAATAACACATTTTTTTATTTCTCCCGCTATGTTGCATGTGCCCTCTAGTTATTTTAAAAAAAAAATCCTCCTGCAGAAGGATTTGAGCCCACTCCAATTTAAAATAATTACTTACCCTGCGATCACCTACCTTGTGTTGTCCTCATAGCAATGTGGATGACCACCAGACACAGAAAACCTAATTAGACCTTCAAATATATCGTGCAGGCCTTCAAGATCATAACAGCCCTATATATAAACTTCATCAAAATGCTAGACAAAAAACAGTTAGAACACCTTTTGTCCAACCATCCTAGTGGAATGAGACAGTGTAGAAAGCTTGGGTTGAACAGGAAAGAGCGACCAAGGAATGGCGGAAAGCATGAAATAGAGATATGAGGAATGATGTACTGGTTGAAGCGAAGGAGGATGTAAAAAAGCGAGCCACCAATAGATTTAAAAGCTTGGCGAAGGAGGCCAAGGATAAATTGTTGGAGGCCTTGGTGACACTGGTGGGTTCTGAAAAAACTCTACAGAAATTCTGGTCCTTACACAGAAGACTGAATAGGAAAAATACAAGCCACCCCATCCCTAACATTAAAAGCTGGACAGGAATAAGCCTGAAAATGGAGGAGAAGACATCAGCATTATTCAATCGATATATGGTCCAAACAGATAAAACGACAAAGATGCCCGTCTAAAAATTAAGGACCACGCTCAGGAAAATGACAAAAGAGGCAAGATATATTTTGACCTCATATCTGAAGAGGACATTGTGTACACTTTAGAAACCAGTCTTCTTCTTCTTCGGTGTTCGTCTTGAAAAAGACGTTGGTTACGTTGTGTCACCATTTACAGCGAAGCTGTGATATTTGCGCGTTTCGGCCTGACACATCCATTTTCAGCATGGCAT
The DNA here is from genome assembly GCA_024509875.1 of Oreohelix idahoensis. Classification (NCBI taxonomy): domain Eukaryota; kingdom Metazoa; phylum Mollusca; class Gastropoda; order Stylommatophora; family Oreohelicidae; genus Oreohelix; species Oreohelix idahoensis. The sequence goes on from JAMPIV010006724.1 coordinate 56,654, forward strand.
TTTTGGGACCGGGTTTGCCTTCCCTCTTCGATCCCTACTCTCTCGGCCAGACTGCAGTGATGCAGCCTATTTCCAGGACCACCACTTGGAGGTGGAGTAGGGTCTTGGTCAGCTCTGGTTCGCTGACCCTGACGCGAGCAGTCAAGCCATGTGTCACTGACTGCATTCATCTCATTTGCTGCGTCTTCAGTCCCAGGAACCAGTAAAATAATAAGTATCACAGACAAGAAAATAAAGTTTACTTATATACCTATGAACTTCTTTTTTTGCAGCCCAAACAGCGCCATTAAACATAGCAAGTGTTCACCAGGGAAACAAGCTGGAAGGAATGTCTCATCTCCTGTCTTCTTTTGGCATCATTGGCGACATGATGCATGAGTGCGAGAGATACAGATGGATGGGCAACGTCCGTTATAAAAGTAAGTATTGAGAGAATGAAAGATAAATGAATAGACAGAAATATAAAAATGTACATGTAGGAGGAAAGTTATAGTTTGAGAAATAAAAGTGAAAAATGGGGAAACAAAGTGAACAGAAATAGAGAGTGTTTACTGCCAAAAATAGTATGACAAGATCAATAATGTGGGACTAATTGAAAGAACCAGACAAACATCAGTGGAACAAGAGGTCAGGACAATAAACTGATATTGGATAGGATAAACATTCAAAGAGCCAGCTGATTGCGTTACAAGGTAGTCCCTGTTTTGGAATCCACAGGGTAAGAGACATAGAGGGAGAAGAAAAAAACATGCATGAGAGAAGACTTGGACAGACTTTGTGCTGACGACTAAGGACAGGAGGGTTTGGTATGTATTTGTTGAAGACATCAGTTAAGAGATGTTGATGATTTCAAACCAAAATGATGGAATTGATGAAGATATAAAACTGATCATTTGATGCTAAAAGAAAGGAAATACTTAAAAGACATTGTTGTTGCTGTTGTTGTTGAACTAGTGCTACTGCACTTCTCACTCTTTTGTAGCCAATACCAAGTTGTAGAGTCTTTGGCATTATCTACATTGTAGATCTAGGCTTTTACTGTGGGTTTTCTGGCATTCCTAAACATGTTGACGTGACGTCATAATCTACCCAAGCTAGGAGGAAGAAGCATGTGGCTTACTGTGCATTTCACTCCATCAAAAGGGGGCTAAAATACTGTGCTGTGGTTCTGGGCTCTCCCAAGGAATTGTCATGTCCCTACACAGAACCACTTCTCAGGTTCCCCTGCCTATCATGGTCTACAGTGAGGTCCTCCTGCATGCAGCCAACCAGGTAAAGGCCAGAGTTACATCTGGGGCTCAAGTGACTCCTCCAAGTTTAGTGTACAATGCTGGGTTTTCAACATATTTCACCATAGGGGGAATCCCTGGAAGTGTATGGATGATTTCAAGAGTCCACGAGGGTATGATTAGTCTCACAGAGAGAGCTTCATTTCCACATCTGTACACTGTAACTTTGTGCTTAGCTGGTGGTCATATAAGGATGACTCCAGATATACCTCCATGCATTGTATAAAGATATAAAACTGATCATTTCATGCTAAAAGAAAGAAAATACATAAAGACATGAAAGTGAACATTTGCTGCCAAAAGAAAGAAAAAGAGAATATAAGTACATAAAATGGAGCTATTGGTGCCTATAGAAGCGTACGGTATACATAAAGTACAAAACTAGCATTTGAATAGATAAAGATATACATTTGGCATTTTAATAGATACACATATAAAAGTGACTTTAGTGCTAATTGAAAGAATATTAAAATAACATGAAAGTTAATATTTAGTGAGAAAATCAAGACAAAAAATTAATGATAAAAATGAGTATTTAGAGCGGAAAGATGAGAAGCAATAAATGTACCACAGGTTCGTAACCTTTTATCCGAAATTGTCGGGGACAGCTGTGTTTCAGATTTTTTCAGTTTCCAGATGTTGCTGTAATCACGTTCGAAAAGTAGCCCAAAACTGAACAAAGAAGCCCAAAATGTGTTCGAAAATCACCAATGATGCCCAAAATGTGTCCAAAAGTAGCCAAAAAGACAATATTTTTAGAATATTTCAGTTTTTGGGTGTTCAGAAAAAGGTACAAGACTTACTTGTATTTGTTGTGCTGAAAGAAATCAATTAGTATTTTTTCTTTAACTAATGAAAATAGATAAAGACACAAAAATCTGATATGACGAAAGACAGGAATAAACTGGATTTAGCCAAGACAAGAATAAACTGGAATTAGCCAAGACAAGAATAAACTGTTTTTAGCCAAGACAAGAATAAACTGGATTTAGCCAAGACAAGAATGAACTGTTTTTAGCCAAAACAAGAATAAACTGGATTTAGCCAAGACAAGAATAAACTGGATTTAGCCAAGACAAGAATAAACTGGATTTAGCCAAGACAAGAATAAACTGGATTTAGCCAAGACAAGAATAAACTTTTTAGCCAACACAAGAATAAACTGGATTTAGCCAAGACAAGAATAAACTGCTTTTAGCCAAAACAAAAATAAAATGGATTTAGCCAAGACAAGAATAAACTGTTTTTAGCCAAGACAGGAATAAACTGGATTTAGCCAAAGACAAGAATAAACTGGATTTAGCCAAGACAAGAATAAACTGGATTTAGCCAAGACAAGAATATACTGTTTTTAGCCAAGACAAGAATATACTGGATTTAGCCAAGACAAGAATAAACTGTTTTTAGCCAAGACAAGAATAAACTGGATTTAGCCAAGACAAGAATAAACTGGATTTTGCCAAAACAAAAATAAACTGTTTTTATCCAAGACAAGAATAAACTGGATTTAGCCAAGACAAGAATAAACTGTTTTTAGCCAAGACAAGAATAAACTGGATTTAGCCAGAACCTTATAGAATAAAGAGTGTCTGGCAACCTCATAATGTCAAACAAATTCCTACAGAAACCATCACTGCAAAAGCATGTGCTTTGATATAAGCTTCCCCAAGAGGCTGTCTGCAGTAGTGGCTCCATGCTCAGTAAGGAGCAAAGAAAAGTTGAGGATGGTGAAAAATGCAACATTAAATATAGCAAGTTCTTTAGAAAGTTCTGGCATTACTTTCAGTTGTACCATTTCACACCATGCTTCGCCGGAGACTCATCGATGCTAAAATAGAATTCTTGAAAGAAAGCACACACGAATGGCAATCAGTTAATGGATCGTTCTACACCATTGAAACACGAATTAGTGATTTAGTGGACAACGATTCTAAACTAGTACCTGTCTTTGATGATTCGGCCCTGACCTTGTATATGACGTCTGCTTGCACTCTCGGTGACCACATTAAGCAGCTGTCTAAGGTGGCGGAACATGCCGCTGGTGCGGTAAGTATTAAATATGCCAACTTTTCACCATCTAGCTACTTTATTATTCTTTCGTTCATTCATCATCACCATTCTCCATTCATTAATTTTAAGGAACATGTAGTCATTGCTTTTGCCGTAAGCCCACACGTAGTGGCATAAATAACCAATCAGTCAAGCTCCCTCATTGCAACACTGGGTCCATCATAATAATTTACAGTTTTCTTTGTCTCATTACATGGATTAAGTGAGAATTTTGTAATTAAACAGCCAAAACAGAGTATGGCAAAGCCTTGCAGATTTACCACATTACATTCTCGCATGAAATATGCGGCCTAATTACAATAATAAATAACAGTGCTCAGAAATATGACGTTATGGCTTATTTGATGATTTTCGTTGTCAAAATCAGTTGCTGAACAAAATAATTAAATCTTGAAATTACCATTAAGCTGTGAAAGGCAGAACAAGTTGAAATACCTTGGAGTAACATTCGATCGTCGGCTGTCATATAAGCACCATGTTGATCACATCATACAGAAGTGCAAGAGAGGTCTGGCAGCCTTAAAAACAATGGCTGCATTGCACCTGGAGCTGAGACTGCTGTCTCTCCTGTATCATCAGCTGGTCTTGTCTGTAATCGAGTATGGCCTGGGAATCCTCACGCTGTCAGTATCACAATGTGAACGACTGGAACACATTCAAAACGAAGGGATGCGTATAGTCTTGGGCTGTACGTGAGATACGCCCATTGTGATGATGCGGCACATGCTTGGATTGCTGTCAATTAGATCCAGATATACGATGGCCCAGGTAAAAGCGTATTTGCAAGTAACCACAGACAAAAGGCCTGCATGGGAACATAGCTGACATCAAAGGAGCAAGAATAAAGAGGGGGATGTCATGGATGGCGCAGGCAGAGGAGACACTTCAACAGGTGACCGCAGCTGAAAAGATATTCAAGGGAGACGAGTGGAGTAAGTCAGATGAGAGCTGGATGAAATACCAGCAAGTCATCATCAGCCTTGGTAGAGAGTGCAGAACTTGGGCCAATGGGAGAGCAGAGCTGGAGATTGATCAGCTTATAAATGTTAATGCTAGGGATAATGATGCCATTGTGTACACTGATGGATCTGTAATCTGTGGTAATAAATCAGGGTGGGGCTTCTCTGCTAGAGTAAAGAGGACAACTGTCGCTGAACATAGCGGGGCTTACATGATAACAACCTCCAGCATGAGAATGGAGGTAGAGGCAGTTACTGCTGCCTTAAGATGGCTGTCTGAGACTTTATTAACAAAGGCAGTTATTGTATCAGACTTCAATATCCATGCTTCGGAAGGTCCAAAATGGATGGCTCCGACATGAATGGAAAACCTTCATAGAAGCATTGAATCTTCAAGAACTGATTTGGATCGACTATCCTGGTCATGCAGGCTAAAGCGGCAATGAAAGAGCTGACAGACTAGCTTCAAGAGCACCCATAGAAGATGAATTGAACATGGATAAGAGAGAAATACTGAGGGCAATTCATGATCGCCTATTAGAGAATGACACTGCAATCGATGAATCATCAAGGCTAAGACTGCTGGAATTTGGAAACGTAAGACCAGCAGGGATGGACATATGAGAGGACGCATCTGGTGTGTATGCAACCAGTGAGCAACAGGAACAATTAGCATTCATACTATTCAACATTTGCTGAGGGAGACTGAGCACCTTTGGGTTTGCCCAGAGTGCAATGACGTCGATTGTTATTAACATTAAGCTGTGAGGGTTGTTGTTCTTGTTAACTAAGGCTGCTAAGCTTTTCGCTCTTTTGCAGCCAATACCAAGTTGACGACTCCTTGGTATTATCTACACTTGTAGATCTAGGCTTTTCCTGTGGGTTTTCTGCCATTCTGAAACGTGCTGAGTTGAAGTCATGAGCTCCAGTTTCTCTAGCCCAAGTCACCCTAAATGTGTTCAAAAATAGCCCAAAATTGTGATCATAAAGTAGCGTTAGAAACTTTTGATTTTCAGAATATTTTGATTTTTTATATAAGGATACAGACATGTATTTTGTTTGCAAAACGGCTTGATTAGTTCGTGCCTTCCACACAATAACATGATTATATTTTTATTTCCCAAACTGGCTGACTGTTTCTTGTTTTCCGTAAGGGGGTCGGAGTGGCTAAGAGGTATGGTGTCTGCCTAGAATTTTAAAGGTACCAGGTTCGATTTCCAGTAGATGGAATATAATTTAAGGAAATTTGTTTTCTACAAACAAGTCATAATGATGTCGTACTCTCCTCTGGTCTCCTAGGTAGTGAGATCGGATGCCTAGCCTTTTCAGATAAGGGTAAAAAACAGGAGATCCTGTGTGCAAGTTGCATACATTAAAAATCCCACGGCAGTTTGAAATCATAAAGAGTAGGCCATTAGGCTACTGCCCTGGTAAAAATTTAAAAATTAGAAACCTACCCACCACAAAAATATTTATAGAATGTGTGATTCCTGTATACACATACATTGGGATTCTTGCAGTGTTTGTGCACTGTGCTGAGATCCTCCTTGTGTGATCTAAGGGAAGAGATTGGAGCATTGATGTTGTTCGTGTACAATGAAGGTAGTCCTTAAACACCAAAAAAAAAAACTGTAAAAAACTTGAAGGTTCTTTGTCTTTGATAAAATGTGCACATCCTTATTTAAGTAGAACTTCAGTGTCTTTATCATAATAGCCCCCCAAAAAATTTACGTTTTGCCTCTTAAAAAACTCTTATTTTTCCGTAGCTCAACAATTTTTTTTTTTGACGTGACTGTTTCTATTCTACAGTACAACTATGACTTCATTCACAAGGAGCGAGTATTGAAATATCGAGTCAGTTTGCCCACTTCAGAATCAAACGGTGGAGAAATGAACCAGGGTGAAAGTAACTTTTACATGAATTTGGATGGAGAGCCGTTGCTGATAAATAAATCACATTTCCAAGTCAGGTAAATTTTGGTGTCCATTACACTAGATATCTAACATGTAGACAGAAAACGGAAAAATAATTAATAGAACATGGTGAAGGTAATGCAATGTTACTTGTCATAATAGTCTGTGGTAGGCATACATCTGAGGCTGTTAAAGTTTACAGCTCTATGTTTTTTAAAGGATTAAAGAAATAAATGGTATGATGTTGATATAGAACCACAATTTTCAGCTGTATTCTAGATATTCCCAAGCAGATTTTAGTTCTTACTAACAATAAAATATCATTTTGAATTTTTCTATTCCTATAACACTGAGCGTTTGATTGGCACAGTGGTTAGAGCACTGGCCTCTTGCGGTGTCATGCTGCAGTCTACCCAGCTGTAAATAGGTACCTGACTCTGCTCTTGAGATAGGGAAGGAAAAGGCAGCAGGAAGGGAGCTGGTCACCCTACCTCTGAAAGCTAGACCTAGTATAGTGATGTCTCTAACACTTCATTCCCCTACAGCAGTAACTGCTATGTGACTACCTTTACCCTTTTTTTTAAAAAGTACATAATACTATCACTAAGTTACAAGTCATCACAACAGATTGAATGTGCTGGCATTCCCCGCTTATTCCACAGGTTAGGGACCAGAGCACTGTCGAAAAGTGGAAATTGTCGAAAAGCAGAACCCAGTCTTTTTTTAGCTAGCAAATACATTTTGGCCACCGAAAAACGTAAATAACGCACTATATATCACTTGCGAATGTGTGCGAAAGCTAAATAACACACTATATGTATACAAAAGTACAGTTAAATGAACAAAAGCTTACCTTTAAATATACAAAAGTACTGTACAGTAAAATGAACAAAAGTTTGGAAACATGACGAAATAGGTCGAAAGAGCGGACCACGCATCGAATGTATGGGTTCTGGTTATAATTGAAAAGCGGGACGCCTGTATTGTATATTTATTGGATTTTGCATCACGGTATGTCATGTCATGAGAACAATGAAAATGACAGACTTTCATAAATGGTTGCTTACACAGAATTGAAGGATGGACATCAATGAGGAACAGATGATAAGAACCAGACAATCGCCTGTGGAACAAGACACTCTGACAGTGGGTAGAACACACATTGAGGAAAAATACCGATGACATTACAAAGGAGTACTTATTCTGATAAGAGTTGAAGACAGAAAAACATGGAAAAGAGAACTGGAGGTAGATATGAAAGTGGACCTCAAGACGCAGCAATAGAGACCGCAGTCAGCGACTCATAGCTTGACTGCCTGCGTCAGGACCAGCGAACCAGAGCTGGTCAAGACCGCACTCCACCTCCACGTGGTGGTCCTGGAAACAGTCTGCAGCTGTGCAGTCTGGCTGAGCGAGTGTGGATCGAAATGGGAAGGCAAACCCGGTCCTAAAAAATGCCGTGCAGAAGTCGGATGTGTCGACCGAAAGGTGCAGATATCACAGCTTAGGCGTAAACAGACACAACGCAACCACCGTCCTTTTCAGGACGAACGAGGAAGAAGAAGATATGAAAGGATGAAAAGACCTTGATTGGATGGCACAGGAGAAGGCTTGACAGATTTTACTGATGGCCTATGCTTCTTAAGAAGCAGAAGGGTAAAATGTAATCTTTTACTGGGCATTTATATGATTTCTGATGTCTTGTTTTTTGTTTTGCAGCCTGCATCACAGAGTTCTTCAGGTGTTTGGTGATACAAGTCACAGCTGCCAGACAAACACAGGGATATCACAGAATTCTGAATAGACTTTCCTTTGTTATTTAATTTGATGTTTCCACAATCGTGTTCATTTGAGGAATTTTTAAAATCCTGGTGATTATTAATGACAGAACACAAAAGGTCTTACAAACAAGTATGCATTTGACAGTCCAGATGTTGCAGTGCATTCTAGAGGATAACAGTGTTGACGGAAGCTATACAAATATGAGGCATTTTATAGCAGTAAAAATAACCAAACCAAATATCAGATGCAACATAGACAGACTTCTCAAGAAGTATGTAACATGGATTGCCTGAAAATCAGATGAGAATAGTCAGAGGAAAGTAGAAGCTTGAGGCAAAAAACAAGAGGTTACAGTGTAATAGGGAACGATAAGAAATAAAGTGTGAATTTCAAATGGGGCATCCTGGAAACACTGAGTTGCCTGGCCAAATCTTTAGGGATCAAGTACCACTCTACAATGCACCACCATGATGATTCCCCCCTGTGGTGGAACATGTTGAGAACCTAGCATTGCTCACTAAGCTTGGGGGAATCACTTGAGCCACAGACTTGATTTGGTTTTACCTGCACGCAGGAGTATCTCACAGGCAAGGGGAGCTGGCTCTGTACAGGATGTTACGATTCCTTGGGACAGCCCAGAACAAGAGCACAGCACTTTAGCCCTGCATATCTGGAGAGTCCCCATGGATGATGGAGAATGCACAGTATGCAACCTCAAAGCCCATTTCTAGCTTGGCACCAGAAGTGAGGATTCCTTAACATATGCCAAGCCAGGAAAGAAACTGGAGCTCATGACTCCAACTCCACAAATTTAGGAATGGCAGAAAAGTCACAGGCAAATCCTAGATCTGCGATGTAGAAAATGCTAAGGATTCTTCAACTTGACATTGACAAGTTCAGCAGTTCTAGTTTAACAAAAACACATGGGTCAAAAATATATGGGAAATGACAACTGTAGAAATGTAGTTAACAGAAGAGAAGAACTGATGGGGAATGTGGTACAAAGAAGCCCAAGTGCTATTGTTGCAGTAGGAGTAGTGTGACGAAAGTACTGAGATTCTGTCTTTCAAATGGCCCATGTCTTTTTCTCCTTGCATTTTGTTCACTATTTTTGGAGGGATTACAGAAAAATCCTTCCCCATGTTTCTTCTCCTTCTATTTATTTACGTTTTCAGAGAGATTACGGTGGAGTTTCATCTCATCTACGTTCCTTCTCTATGACTAGTAGTCTTGTTTAGTGTTGGGGTGTAGGGAACTGTTGCATTATTATTCTAGACGAAGGACTTTAGAGCCTAGATCAGATTGGCACCAGTTTTAGTCTTTTTAAAGACAGAGCAGGTGGCCCTAGACGCATTTTTCGGGAGTTAAATTATTTGCGGCCATTTTTGCTTCATTGCCAGTATAGGGCTAGGACTAATTCCCGTTTCTTTGTCTAAAACCCATGCACGTTGCATCAGAATGATCTAAGGTTCTGATTGGCTGAGAGCTAACTGCAGTTGAAATGCAGAGCTCCCATTGGCTTAGAACCACGCCGCGCATGACGTCATAAAGTCGGCGCGTGGGGGTCTTGATAATAAATACGCCCGAATTTCATAAGTTCGGTCTCTAAAAATTAATTGCCAAGCCGCGTTCCTGATTCAAATTATCGATTGCCTTCAGTGGGGAAATTCGAAATTTGGTAAGCAGAATTTTCGTGGTAACTTTATTTAATTTTGTCTAAGCCTAGGCCGATCATTAAAGTTTCTTGGGAAGTTTTAGTTTAATTAAATTCGTAACTTCAGAGCCATCAAATACGATCTGAGTGATAGACATGAGAAACTTACTAGGTCCATTTAATTCCTTATTTCAGGAATAGCGGTATTTAAGATGATTTGAAAGTTAGATGCCACGGACGTGCTTTGTATTTATTGCAAAGTGGGTCGGGAGAGAAACCCGCATCTCCGTCGTAGGTAAATGTACAGAGTAGCGGGAGTCTGTGTATTTGTGATTTTATTGAGAATGTAATGCTGCAAGTTATTTATATTATAGTACACTTCTATAGGTGGACGAGAGGAGAAGAGGTGGAATTTGTAAAGCACGTGAGCGCGTTGGTTACGGTATATTTATTGATACGATGTTCAGAGGGACGAGGGGGAGAGAAGCACGTGGTCATAAAATTGTAACCACGTGTTTGTAACTACTGAGATTTAATTGATAACCATTATGTATAACTTTTGACGGCATATATATGCTAGTATCTAACAGGGTTATATGTTATTGATTGTGCATTATTGTTCTGTGAATTCAGAAGATGGGAGAAGTAATTTTAAAGGCAATTATTTTGTATTACATTTTGACTGTGATTACTATTTTGACGGGAAGTTTAGGAATTCCTAGAGATAGAGTATTTTTGTGTTAATAATTTGCTGCATGAAGGGTCAGCGTAAGAAGTAGGCCACAGTACGACTGCCCAGACCGGGCCAGTGAAAATATTGTTGTTGCTGGGAGTTAGTCATGCAGAACCCTGGGTCAGACGGTCTGTGTGATTGTATTACCGGGAAATGTTTATTTTGGGGCTCAGGTAGAGACGGGGAGAGAGAGAAGAGAGGGGAGTTACGTGTTGAAGAGTAAGGAAGTTAATTGTTATTTGTACTAGAGTATTAACGTTTTGTTTAGCTGTTGTTTTTGCTTTTGTCTAAACAGCAGGTACCGGCTTTTGTGGGGAAGAGCAGAATTTTTGATACCACAAAAATTTCTCCCACGGCACAGTGGTGGCATTCGCAGACACCCAAAGTCTCGCGTTAATTGCCAGCGGTGGAAGGAGAGAAAGAAAAGACGTTTTCCCAGGCAGGGGAAGACATTTTCCAGCGACTAGGATTGTTATGGATAAATCCTGAGCTCTGACGCTCGTTACACACGCAGATTTGGCATGCTGCCAGCGTTGTGGTAATTTTATGTTCGCTTCGTCACGGCCATAATAACGCCGAAAGCCCATCGCCCAGTCATAGGTAATCGGGCCGGTAAATTCAGAGTGGTAGGAGAAGCCAGCTACAGTTCCAGTCTAGAATCCAGTGGGGTTCTGTTAAACCTTAGTCATCAATTCCAGAGTTCGTGGAGAGAGAGAGGGTAAACATTCTCTCTACTGAAGTCAGCACAGATAGGCAGAACTGATAGTTTTGGTGAATCATAGCAGAGGACCGCTGCTGAAGTTTAGAGATGCAGTTAGTTGTGTTCAGGAGATTCCAGGATAGGCTGTGTAGAACCGAAGTCTGTGCAGAGATTGTGTAGACACTTCGTAGTCGTTCCAGCTATCAGTGGACTTAGAGTTAGAGTTAGAATTTAGAACAGCTAGTTTGGAGTGTAGGCGACATCAAGTGCAGTGTAGTTCATTTCAGTTAACCTTACCTTCTTTCTCCATACAGGTTGCAATTGTGGGAGAAGGGTTGGGGTTGATGCATTTTTAACTGTGCTTGATTTTGTTTCAGGTGTGCATCCTCGCACTTTATGTATGGGACATGCATATGTTTGGTTGTTTATAGGTGTATAATAAACTTGTATAAATTGTAGCTGGCATCAGTCATTTCATTTAAGTACAGTAGCTATATGCTGTCTGTATCTTGGTGTTTGTGAAGCTTGATATAACCTTATCCCCTTAGGGTAGCTAGAGGTCGTTGACAACTATAGCACATAAGACGTCCGAAGTGGAGAGGAAAGAATCAACCTCGGTTCTTAACCTCGGAGCCAATAGTATCAACAGTTCACTATCATTTTCTTCTAAATCTATCTTTTCAGTCTTTCTTCTCACTAGTGTCTTGTCACTATAGGTAGTCAGTCTCTAGTCCTAAATCCATTTCGTGACAAAGTGGGTGGCGTCGTCCTTGGGATCATCTTCATTGGGATCAATTCTAGATTCATAAATTGTCTCTGAAGAAAGTTCTGGAAATAGATTTCTTAAAAATCCCCTAGACTTGAGCTATATTAAGACTGATCCAGCTATAAGTTTTTTCCACAGGTTGTAGTCAGTTTAAATGTTAGTTGTAGTAAGGTTGTTTATGACTTAGAAGTAATTGATGGCTAATCGAATTTTTTTCTTAACAGGAAAGTAATTCGGGTTTTGGGTAGCTGGATAACTTGAATTTTTTTCAGGTAGTTATTAGTCACTGCCATCAATGGTACCTATACCTTGTAGCGGTATGGCAGCTTGTGTACCCTGACAATCCCCAGAGCTATGCCAGTGGGAGTTTTACTCCTGGTAGGTTCAACCATGCTGGACTGGTCTGCGTGGGTAGGGGTCAGACAAAAGCTGGAACCCTGGTCCTTCAGGTTGGGGGTTTTAGCACAGGGCCGACACCCCTGTCTGTGTAAAAAAATCACACACGTTACGGAAACAGCAATAAATGGAAATACTTTGATGCGGGACGGACATCCGGAGTCTCAGGCTCGTATGACTGACAGTGGTGAAAGCCGAAAGGAAGCCACTGGCATGAAAACGGATGCCCAGACCGCAAAACACGAAACCAGAATTGGTTTTTGGAATGTCAGAACTATGAACGAGGCAGGAAAGCTGAGACAGATTACAGCAGAGATGAGGAACTACAAACTACATATCCTGGGAATAAGCGAGAGCAGATGGACAGGGATGGGGAGAATAAAAACAGCTACAGGGGAAACAGTACTTTATTCTGGTAGAGAGGATGGTCAGCACAACGAAGGTGTAGCCATTATCCTTAAGAAAGGAATGGAAAGGTCTCTACTGGAATGGAAACCCATTAACAACAGACTAATAAGAGCAAGACTGAGAGGGAGATTCACCAACACCACAATTATACAATGTTATGCACCAACAAATGACAGCGACGAAGAGATCAAGGACGAGTTCTATCAACAGGTACAAAAGGAAATGGAAACTGTACCCAGGTACGATCTTATTATAGTAATGGGAGACCTAAATGCGAAAGTTGGAACACACAATAATTATAACGAAAGAGTAATGGGGAAATGCGGCAGTGGAACAGTAAATGAGAATGGGGACAAATTAATAAGCTTCTGCAGTATTAACAACCTGGTCATCGGAGGAACACTTTTTCAACACAAAGAAGTGCACAAGTTAACATGGGAATCACCAAACGGACGAGACAAAAACCATATAGATCACATAATGATCAATGGCAGATGGAGACATGCACTACAAGACGTGAAAGTAAGAAGAGGCGCAGATGTGGGAAGTGATCATCACCTAGTAGTAGCAAGACTGAAGGTGAAACTCAGAGCTGCTGGACCAGTTGCAGTCAAACAGAAAAGATACAACATCACGAAACTTAAGGACCCCCTCACCAGAAAAGCGTTTGTGGTCGACGTAAAGAGACGATATCTGATTACCAAAAGCCAGGAAAGAACAGAGACCGACGATGTGGACCAGAAATTCAACACCATCTCAACAATATATAAAGAAAGCAGCAAGTCATGCTTGGGATTCCAGGAAAGAAAGAGCCAAGACTGGATAACACCAGAAACGCTAAACACCATAGCGAAGAGAAAGGAAATGAAAAGGAAGAAAACAGAAGCTAAGTCTCCCAGGTTAAAGGCAATATATAGTGAACAGTACAGTCAGCTGGACAAGGAAGTAAAACGTCAAACCCGTGCTAAGAAAAGGACATTTCTGGATGACCTTGCAAGACAGGCAGAAGAGGCAGCACTGAGAAATGAAAAAAGCACAGTTTATAAAATAACTAAAGCTATCAGTGGAAAACGAGGTGCAAACAACATAACGTTAGTAAGAGACAAGCAAGGAAATCTCATCACCACAGCACAGGGGCAGGAAACAAGGTGGGCAGAGCACTTCAGAGAAACACTGAATAAGGAACCACCAGAGACTCAGCTGAATGTTCCTGAGGCTGAAAGTGACTTAGACGTAAATACAGACATTCCACGAAAAGAAGAAATTATCACAGCTATCAAAGGGCTAAAAAATGGAAAAGCGCCTGGTCACGACAATCTGAATGCTGAGCTATTCAAGACAGACCCTGAACTAGCAGCAGAACTATTAGAACCACTATTTGCACAAGTCTGGGAAACTGAGACAACACCAACAGAGTGGAGTAAAGGAACAATTGTCAAATTGCCCAAGAAGGGCGACCTTGCAGACTGCAACAACTGGAGAGGAATTACCCTCCTCTCAGTTCCCAGCAAAATACTAGGCAGGATAATCATCCAGAGAATTTCAAAAGCAGTTGACCATAAACTGAGGAAAGAACAAGCGGGCTTCAGAAAGAACAGAAGATGTGCAGATCATATATTTGCCCTCAGGAACATTATAGAGCAGTGCTCAGAATGGCAGAGACAGCTGTACATTAACTTTGTTGATTTTGAAAAGGCTTTCGACAGCATACACAGGGACAGCCTATGGAAAATTCTGAGGGCTTATGGAATTCCCAGCCGCATTGTTTCCATTATAAAAAGCCTCTATTCTAACTTTACGTGCAGTGTTGGATCGAGTAATGTAACTTTCGAAGTGAAAACAGGAGTACGACAGGGATGCCCCTTATCAACAACATTATTTTTGACAGTCATAGATTGGGTGATGCGCCAGACAACAGAGGGCAGTCCAAGAGGAATTAGATGGACAACGTTTTCTACACTGGAAGATTTGGAATATGCAGATGACATTGCACTGCTCGCGCATTCACACCAACACATTCAAGACAAAACTGATAGACTGAATAAGTATGGCCAGCAGGTTGGCCTGAACATCAATCTGAAGAAGACCAAGGTCATGACACTAAATGTGGGCAATCCTGAACAGCCTTTGCTATTCTCAACAACATTTGGAAGTCTTCCCAGTACAGCACAAACACCAAATTAAGACTGTATGAGAGCTGCGTACTTTCTGTGCTTCTCTATGGTGCGGAATGTTGGAGAGTAACAGAGAAGGAAATGTCGAAACTGTCCTCCTTCCACACAATCTGCCTAAGGAAAATTCTCCGAATCTTTTGGCCAAACACCATCAGCAACCAAGAACTACTTATTCGGAGTAACCAGGAGGACATGCACACCATCATAGCTGGCAGACGCTGGAGTTGAGTTGGCCATGTCCTCAGAAGGGACCCTGATACCATCGCAAGAACAGCTATGCTATGGACCCCTGAGGGAAAGCGAAAGAGAGGCCGACCAAAAACAACTTGGCGGAGAACTGTGGAAGCTGAGATGCAAAGAATGAACCACAGTTGGGGCACTGTACGAAGGATGGTCGCCGACCGAGCAAGGTGGAATCAATTTGTTGCTGCCCTACAAGACGCCACCAGGCGTGATGGCCGCTGACTGCTTTGACGGTTATGGATCAAAGAAGAAGAAGAAGTTATTAGTCAGACTTGGTGCTAGTCTGAGTGCTGGTTTTTGCGACAGCATATTCCTAGTAGGTAACAGTAAATTTTTCTTGTTCCTTTTTTGTCATTTCCCCTCGTGGTGAGTTACTGCTGATTTGTCAGGTAAGATGGCTGAATTCGTCAAGCTACTTACTGCATGGAAGGACGCAGCTAAAAGCATGGGAATGGATGAGGCCGAGACTAGGGCTTACATTATGAGGGAACAGGACCGGCAGACGAAGAGAGAGAAAAGGGAAGCGGAGAAAGAGGAGAGGCAGGCTGAGATGGAACTTCGGAAATTGGAAGCACAGGAGAGGGAGAAGGCAGCAGAGAGACAGCATGAACTTGCCATGCGTTCTCTGGAACTGCAGTACCGATCTTCGGAAGGCAGTTCGTCTAACGGAGATTCTCCCGGAGCAGGGGCGACAGACACCTCAGGAAACGGAGGGCCCCGGATGGCAGCCATGAATTTTCCGATGGACTCTTTTCCTAACGGGAATGAGAAAATTGAGGTATTTTTGGAAACATTTGAAAGGATGGCAAAGGCATACGGGCTGGATGATAGTCTTTGGTGCCTCAAATTATCTCAATCACTGAAGAACCATGCGTATGAAGTCTATAGCAAGATGCTAGTGGATGACCAGAATAACGTTGAGGCACTGCGGAACGCCCTGTTACAGCGATTCCAATGGACTCCCCGGAAGTGCCAAACAATGTTTCGGGAAAGTCGTCTGGAGAAAGGAGAAAGTTTTCCCCAGTTCGCAGAGAGGCTGAGGAATTACCTCACTCGCTGGAGAGAGTTGTCGGGTTTGGCAAAATCTTTTGAAGAATTGGAAGAATTAGTTCTGTGCGAACAGATAAAGGCCAACATGTCTCCGGACTTAAGGAAGTACCTGGCGGAGCAGGGCGCCCAGCAACTGGACCAGATAATTCTATTTGCAGAAAGGTTCCAGACGGCACAGGCCGAAGTACTGGGCCAGAAAAGAAAACACCCTGACCTGCCAGCCCCGGACAAAGGAGCATCTTCATCGCATTCGCCTTCCTCTTCAGCTCACCAACAGCAAGGGCCATCTCGAAAGGAGCCCCCTCCCAGTCATAACATGCGCTCCCAGCCGCCTAACAGAACACAGGGGCCGACGTCTCATGAACCCGTCAGGAACCGGGGAGATAATGAGAGATATTGTAGGTTCTGTCGGACTACTTCTCATTGGACAACACGGTGCCCAAACAAACAACCCGCTCATCAGGTGGCTTGTTTAAGGCCTGTGAGGGTGAAACAAGGGAAGAAGTGGAAACCCTTCCAGTCAGAGAAGTTGTTTTCCAACAGCGGGCCAGCAGAAGTGAACGGGACTGAGACAACATGTTTATTTGACAGCGGGCTTACATACCCCAGCATAGTCGCCCGACATCTGGTGAAGCCCTGGCAGATGACCAGAGAAAAAGTGAATATTGGTGGAGTTTTAAGGAAAGAGACCTCACAGTGCTTTCCGGTCGCCAACATTGAAGTGAAATGTAAGTTTGTGTCTGGCACGATCAAGGCAGCTGTAACGGCTCAGCCGGCCTACGACTTCATTCTCGGTAACCCATATTTAGTTTTGGGGAACCCGCCCACACCGATCCTTGCTGATGCAAGGGGGCCTACTGCAGGCCAGATAAGTGAAAAAGGAGAACCCCTAATTCACGGAGCCCCGAGCGAGCTCAAACATAGCTGTCGTGCCAAGGAGAGGTGCAACGCCTCTGACGACAGTGATATGTTATTTGCAGAGGCAAATTCGCCCGCCAGCCCTGTTCAGCCAACCGGCCAAACAGTGGTGACGACGCCTCTGATTCAGGAAGTACACTCTTTGTTGTCGGGAATTAGGCCCCCGATGGTATTAGCTCCTTCAAGTGAGAGACATACTGACAAGAGCGGTATTACATATGTCAACGACCAGCGCCATCTTCATAGGGCACAAGATAGCGGTCTGAGCGAGCATATAGTTCCAACCAGCCCTGGAGCCCCATCCGACCAGCACTTTACTCAAACGGAGGAGGACAGTGATCTGAGTATCCGTTTGCCTATAGACGGAGGTGGGCCCCACAACTCTAGTATCTCATTTACAGGAAACGACTCTTGTAATGAGGAGCCTGAAAAATGGGCTATCTTTTCCAATTCGTTTCACGGAACATTGGAACCAGTCACTGAGAGCTGTATCTCAGATTCTCCGCGATCTAACGGGATCTTAAACCGTCAAGTGTCACTGCAGGACACATTCCAACTGACGCCAGTAACTCTCACAGGGGAGGGCAAGGTTGAAGGTAGAACTAGGGTGTTAGACGGAGAGCTCCCGTGGTCTACAGTTTCATCTCACCAACTTTTCAGGCCAGAAAAGAGTGAGAAAAGCGACCTTACGCATTTGCAAGGAGCTATATTGGAGAGCTCTGTCCCGCTTCAGATTGGTAGGGGAAGAGCGAGTCCAGAACCACTGCCAGGGGCAGATCTTACCTACTTTTCTTCAAAGGTAGAAGCTATTGAGATCAGTGAGGACTCAATAGAAACCCAGCAAGAAATCGGAGGCTCTACACCAGAGGAACCCGAGACGTTGCATCGTTCTCGCACTGTACCCGCGGTCACAAACCCGCTGACGCGCAGCGAGGAAGTCGCCATCGCCAGAGCGCCCGCCGGTCACATCAGCTGACCAGGACAGCCTTTTGACGGTCATAGCAAGGGAAAGTTCAGACCCGCCATTAGACGGCACAGGTCCGAAGAGAGATCAACTCTCCCAACGGAGCATAGGAGCTCATTCTAGGAGAGGAAGAAGGAGGAAACGCAAAAGAGGAAGGTCGAAGAACACTGAATAGGAGGGGTAAGGACAGACAGCCTTGTAGACAGAGTTAAGGGCCAGTGTGAAACACAGAGATTTCAGTAATGAGATCGTTGCTCAATCTTCGAAGGGGGGAGTGATGTGACGAAAGTACTGAGATTCTGTCTTTCAAATGGCCCATGTCTTTTTCTCCTTGCATTTTGTTCACTATTTTTGGAGGGATTACAGAAAAATCCTTCCCCATGTTTCTTCTTCTATTTATTTACGTTTTCAGAGAGATTACGGTGGAGTTTCATCTCATCTACATTCCTTCTCTATGACTAGTAGTCTTGTTTAGTGTTGGGGTGTAGGGAACTGTTGCATTATTATTCTAGACGAAGGACTTTAGAGCCTAGATCAGATTGGCACCAGTTTTAGTCTTTTTAAAGACAGGGCAGGTGGCCCTAGACGCATTTTTCGGGAGTTAAATTATTTGCGGCCATTTTTGCTTCATTGCCAGTATAGGGCTAGGACTAATTCCCGTTTCTTTGTCTAAAACCCATGCACGTTGCATCAGAATGATCTAAGGTTCTGATTGGCTGAGAGCTAACTGCAGTTGAAATGCAGAGCTCCCATTGGCTTAGAACCACGCCGCGCATATGACGTCATGAAGTCGGCGCGTGGGGGTCTTGATAATAAATACGCCTGAATTTCATAAGTTCGGTCTCTAAAAATTAATTGCAAAGCCGCGTTCCTGATTCAAATTATTGATTGCCTTCAGTGGGGAAATTCGAAATTTGGTAAGCAGAATTTTCGTGGTAACTTTATTTAATTTTGTCTAAGCCTAGGCCGATCAGTAAAGTTTCTTGGGAAGTTTTAGTTTAATTAAATTCGTAACTTCAGAGCCATCAAATACGATCTGAGTGATAGACATGAGAAACTTACTAGGTCCATTTAATTCCTTATTTCAGGAATAGCGGTATTTAAGATGATTTGAAAGTTAGATGCCACGGACGTGCTTTGTTTGCAAAGTGGGTCGGGAGAGAAATCCGCATCTCCGTCGTAGGTAAATGTACAGAGTAGCGGGAGTCTGTGTATTTGTGATTTTATTGAGAATGTAATGCTGCAAGTTATTTATATTATAGTACACTTCTATAGGTGGACGAGGGGAGAAGAGGTGGAATTTGTAAAGCACGTGAGCGCGTTGGTTACGGTATATTTATTGATACGATGTTCAGAGGGACGAGGGGGAGAGAAGCACGTGGTCATAAAATTGTAACCACGTGTTTGTAACTACTGAGATTTAATTGATAACCATTATGTATAACTTTTGACGGCATATATATGCTAGTATCTAACAGGGTTATATGTTATTGATTGTGCATTATTGTTCTGTGAATTCAGAAGATGGGAGAAGTAATTTTAAAGGCAATTATTTTGTATTACATTTTGACTGTGATTACTATTTTGACGGGAAGTTTAGGAATTCCTAGAGATAGAGTATTTTTGTGTTAATAATTTGCTGCATGAAGGGTCAGCGTAAGAAGTAGGCCACAGTACGACTGCCTATACCGGGCCAGTGAAAATATTGTTGTTGCTGGGAGTTAGTCATGCAGAACCCTGGGTCAGATGGTCTGTGTGATTGTATTACCGGGAAATGTTTATTTTGGGGCTCAGGTAGAGATGGGGAGAGAGAGAGAGAAGAGAGGGGAGTTACGTGTTGAAGAGTAAGGAAGTTAATTGTTATTTGTACTAGAGTATTAACGTTTTGTTTAGCTGTTGTTTTTGCTTTTGTCTAAACAGCAGGTACCGGCTTTTGTGGGGAAGAGCAGAATTTTGATACTACAAAATTTCTCCCACGGCACAGTGGTGGCATTCGCAGACACCCAAAGTCTCGCGTTAATTGCCAGTGGTGGGAGGAGAGAAAGAAAAGACGTTTTCCCAGGCAATGGAAGACATTTTCCAGCGACTAGGATTTTTATGGATAAATCGTGAGCTCTGACGCTTGTTACACACGCAGATTTGGCATGCTGCCAGCGTTGTGGTAATTTTATGTTCGCTTCATCACGGCCATAATAACGCCGAAAGCCCATCGCCCAGTCATAGGTAATCGGGCCGGTAAATTCAGAGTGGTAGAAGCCAGCTACAGTTCCAGTCTAGAATCCAGTGGGGTTCTGTTAAACATTAGTCATCAATTCCAGAGTTCGTGGAGAGAGAGAGAGGGTAAACATTCTCTCTACTGAAGTCAGCACAGATAGGCAGAACTGATAGTTTTGGTGAATCATAGCAGAGGACCGCTGCTGAAGTTTAGAGGTGCAGTTAGTTGTGTTCAGGAGATTCCAGGATAGGCTGTGTAGAACCGAAGTCTGTGCAGAGATTGTGTAGACACTTTGTAGTCGTTCCAGCTATCAGTGGACTTAGAGTTAGAATTTAGAACAGCTAGTTTGGAGTGTAGTTCATTTCAGTTAACCTTACCTTCTTTCTCCATACAGGTTGCAATTGTGGGAGAAGGGTTGGGGTTGATGCATTTTTAACTGTGCTTGATTTTGTTTCAGGTGTGCATCCTCGCACTTTATGTATGGGACATGCATGTTTGGTTGTTTATAGGTGTATAATAAACTTGTATAAATTGTAGCTGGCATCAGTCATTTTATTTAAGTACAGTAGCTATACCAATGGGCTGATCACCCGTTTGCCAGTCACTTCGATTACGGAAACAACAGCAAATGGATTGATTTGCCGTTGCCCTAAAGACGCCAATAGGCGTGATGGGAAACAATGGCAAAGAAAACCTATCTGCTGTTGCCCTAAGACGCCACTAGGCGTAACGGCCACTGACTGCTTTGACGGTCGGTGGCTAAGGACGGAAGAAGAAGAAGAACAGTAGCTATATGTTGTCTGTATCTTGGTGTTTGTGAAGCTTGATATAACCTTATCCCCTTAGGGTAGCTAGAGGTCGTTGACAACTATAGCACATAAGACGTCCGAAGTGGCGAGGAAAGAATCAACCTCGGTTCTTAACCTCGGAGCCAATAGTGTCAACTGTTCACATTTCACTATCATTTTCTTCTAAATCTATCTTTTCAGTCTTTCTTCTCACTAGTGTCTTGTCACTATAGGTAGTCAGCCTCTAGTCCTAAATCCATTTCGTGACAAGTAGTAATAAAAAGATTATCATATATAAAAAAAGGTGTGTGTTATATAGCAGGTACAAAATAAAGTTAGTACAAAACTATCTATGCCATACCAAAAAATATATATATATATACATAACAGACAACATCAAAGGAAGATAAAGAAACAAACACAACAGTCAGTTTATTTCTTAAATAACTTCAAATTTTATTTCAATTTTTTTTTTTTTGGTGTTTTAATCCATGGAAGATGTCATCATCAATTATATATATATACACATATATAGTATTGACAACTGAAATGAGATGAACATTTACAAATGAGAATGGCTTGCAAATACAAAATCTAGAAAACTTCCAACAGAAAGATGAAGTCAAATATACATAAATAACAGAGCAAACTCTGCACCTCCAACTGTGCCCGGTGATCTAATGAATGTTATCAACAAAGACTCAACAATAAACAGTAAAAGAACACACAAATAATGACACAAAAGGATGACAAAAAATGCATGCTATAAATAAACACAACTTAAAATGAGCAAACCTGCTTGTATGAAATATGAACTGTGAACCATGATGGATAATACATGGAGGAGTGGACACAACCTGTACCTGTCCGAGTCAGATACTGATCATGATTTTGAAGCAACATCAGGAAGGAAAAAAACTTCCATTACTTGTAGCTAGTAACAGCCAGCTATCAGAAGAAAATCTATATCAACAGTTGTTTCTGTCAAAATTTGGTAATGGAAAAAAGAGTTAGGCCAAGGGTCAACTTCCTTCTCTCTAGAAATGTTAGCAGAAATGATGGAAATCGAAAGTTTTACTGTAATAATTGGGAACCTCGTGTTACCAACAACAAAACAGTGATCAGAGTATAAGAACTTGACCTAATAATTTCATGGTGTAAAAATATTCATTACTGCACCAAGGTCACTAAGAAAACGACAAATGCTATACTTTTTTTAAACATACCGTATATACTCGAGTAAAGCTTGATCCGACTATAAGTCGACCCCTTCACTTTAGGACTTAAAAAGCTTACAAAATGAATGGCCCGATTATAAGTCGAGGTTCAAAAAAAAAAAAAAAAAAAGTGCGAATGAGTGAAAAGTTAGAAGATAATTTTGATATTTCTGGTATGTTGCGATATTTTTCACTCTTTTTCAATTGAAGTCAATGAATCTGAATTGATACTCAAGAAATGATGCAACTATTTTGCCGCCGAGTTAAAACTCATTCATTTAGCTCTTCATGACGAGCTCAGAAACAACGAATAGTTCCCTCTCCTTGCACGTTTAGTTCTTGGCATAACTTGCAAGGATTCTTTTATTTTAAGCCAGTCTCAACAACAAGTTTTTCATCTATTCCTAAAGCCCGCATTGCACTGGAATAGCCATGGCCTTCTGCAAATTCTATCACATTCAGCTAAAAGCCAGCCTCGTAAGAAGTAAGTTTTCTTTTCAAACTCATTGTAATAGAACCTTCGGAACAATTATTTTTTTTTTTTTTACTAAATAGTTTCATGAACATTTTTTTTTTGACTCGTCTATAAGGTGGGGGTGGGTGTATGATTTTTAAGGTCCAAAATAGGAATACAATTCTCGACTTACAATCGAGTATATAAGGTAAATTATTTACATCAGTTGTTTTTCCTCAGTGTTGACTAACCATTTAAGACTAAAATTACCACAGAACTGTTTTCAACAAAAAACATGTTCGGGTTAAAAAAAAAATAAAGACACAACCACCTATTACAATGAACAGAATATCCTGCTGATGGGAAAGAAAAAGTCTGTTTTGATACATCAACCTGAACTCCTTCACTACTTAATGTCAGTTCACCAACTATGGATGCTATATGACTACAATGAGATAGTTTAGAAGCGATATCAAATCTACGTGAATTCAAAATAATGCAAGCTGGCAAAAAATATTACTATTATTAAAATTCATAACCATGTTTTTATTTCTTGTGTTTTATGTTCATTTTCTTATGCTTTTTACAAAAACTTGTATTGGCTTTTATTTTAATCTACTGTATTTGCCAATCTATAAGATGCACCCCCCCCCCCCCCCCCCAAATGTGTCTTAAAAACAAGGTGCGTCTCATATACCGAAAACTGAGTTTTCAGGTGAAATTTTGATCAACCTTCAAACACGATTCCAAGGTACAAAAAAGTGTTACTGTTAAGACCTGTGGCCACGAAAAAAAAAACAATATATAGTTATTTTGTCATGCTGTGCTGATGGCACCAAAATCGTCACCTTTTTTTTTATTTTTAAAAGAAAGACGATACACATGAAAAAATTACCTACTGGAGTTCATGCTCACCCAAAAGGCTGGATTGATGAAGAAAGAATGAAACTGCGGACAGAAAATGTGTGGTCCAGGTGGACTGTTACAGAAGCCTGGCTTGATAGTATGGGATCAGTTTAGATGTCACAGAATTGAGGCTGTTAAGAATAAACTTAGCCAGTTGAAAACCCAGTTAGCTGTAATTCCAGAAGGCCTAACCAGGCAGCTACAACCTTTAGATGTCTCTATTAATAAACCATTGAAAGGATTCATGAAGGAGAAGTGGAACAGTTGGATGCAGTCTTCAGGTTTTGAAGTGACACAGACAGGAAGAGGCCTACTATTTCAAAAGTGCGTGAATGGGTTAAAACTTTGTGTGATGCAGTGAAACTAGATAGCTGTTAAATCATTGAAGAAATTTGGCATTAGTAACATTCTTGACGGTAGTGAGGATAATTTATTGTTTGAAGACTGATGACTCGGTTTCTGATACAGAAGAGATTTCAAGAGATTATCTAGCTCTGATGATGATGATTTTCTGGGTTTTTATGATGAAGATTAAAATTTTTAATGTAACTACATTGTTTTCCTTGATAATGTTTTTTTTTTTTACATACCAATTCCCTGAAAATTACAATTTTTTTTGTCTTAAAAAAAAAATGTATGATGAGATGAACTAAAATTATTTTCCCCCACAAAATGTCCATGATTCTTTATATGCCGGCTAATATGGTACTTTGTACAAGCATCCCCCTAATTGTAATGTATAGGTCTGTATCCTTTTTACCAAACACCCGAAATATTCAGGAAATCAAAAGTTTGGCTGACTTTTGGGCAATTTTTTTTAACATGATTAGGGCGACATTTGCAAATCGAACAAAATCCGGTTTCCGAAACACAGCTGTCCCAGAGTATTTCGAATTAAAGGATACGGACCTGTGCTGAATTTATATGAAGAAAATGGTATCAATTTACGATAATCTCAAAGTACACATACATATCCCGAACTAAATGCTCGTGTAAAACATGATCACGCTAATTGATCATTATGATAACCCTAATCATCAGCTAGCAGGGAAGGAATACATATTGAGTACCAAAAGTTGTGACGATGTACCTCTTCATTGCTGTCAATGTAATTTCCTTCAACTGCCATGACAAAGGCATTCAAATACGAGGAAATGTGCCTCTCTTCCTCATCTCCAAAAAAAATTCTAGTCAATCAGAGAATCTAACTGGCACAGTGGTTAGAGTGCTTGCATCTCACAGCAAAGTTACTGGGTTCCAGGGTATAAATCTGGTGGTGTCACAATCCAGTCTACTCAGGTGCGAATGGTTACCCAACTGCGAGTTAAGGAAGGCAAAGGCAGCGAGTAAGGAAACAGGTCAAACCACCTCATAAGGCTGGACTTAGTATAGCGAGTGTCTAACACTCCCCAGTGGCAGTATTTGCAATGGTAACTTCAAAATACTTAATCAATATAGTTGACTAAATAACACGCTGAAAGCAACTACAATCAAAATAAAAAACAGCTACAATTAATCGAATATCCTTAATGAGGCCAAGTACACCTACAGCTGGACTTAAGTTCTCAGCAACAAGTTTTGTAGTACCATATTTTGGGTAATAATTCACCATTGCTAGCAAAGCTACTGTAATGAAACTACTTCCCTTGCACTTCTATAATCTTGTCTAACTGTAATATTAAAAAACAAATGCCACTTTCAATGAGGGGGAAAAAAAGACTATTTGAAGAACTTTTTTTTTTTAAACTAAGCTCTCTCACTAAACTCTTTGCTCCAGGCCAAGCACAATGACTCAGCATTTAAAAAGTTGAGTTACTCTGGGTTCTTTCTTTCTGCCTAGGGATGTGATTAACATGGATACCGCTGTTGACAATTCTTCCTAGGATGGTGTGTTCTGTTTCCTAGCAATTCTTTGCCACCTACAGCCACAGACCCTCTGGTAGGGCAGTCAAGTAAAATACACCAGCTACAAACAGAAAATGTATTGTTCTAAATCATCCATTCCCCACCACAATAACAGCACCAGCAGGAAAACAACCAGAGGGATCCAGCAAAATGAAACCTACATGTCCACACTTCTAAGACTTTTTTAAATTGCTACTCTTGATCTGAATTCTTGATTTGAATTACTACTTTAGATTTCTATATTAAATTACTACTACTCCTGATCTATTTACCACTGTTGCAAGTTAAAAAAAGGCAGCTGCCATAACAATTATTACGGAGAACAACAAAAAGAACCAAAAAGATACAGACTCATAAATGGGTGCTTGCATAGAAATTAGAATAGGACTGAAATGATATGACAAGGCCACCAATGTGGAACTGATGACAAGAACCAGCAGAACAAGAGATGACGACGTTGACGATGGATAGCACACACACTGAGGAAGCCTGTTGATGGCATCACAAGGCAGTCCTTGCTCTGAAACCCCCCAGGGTAAGAGAAGCAGAGGTAGACCAACAAACACACGGAGAAGAGAACTGGAGACAGACCTTGACCTGATGTCACGTGACAGGATGACCTTGGCATGTCTCTGTTGAAGGCCTATGCTCCTTAAGGAGCTAAAGGGTATTGAGTGATTGATAACAATTGTTTTCTAACATTTAAGTTGTCAACAATGAACAGTAGATCAACAGTTCACATCTCCATGTTTAAAAATATAAACTATACACTGGACAAAGTCTGAATATTAGTTTTACATAAGCATTTTAATAACCAATATAACCTTACAGTTCTTCCTCCAGACAGAACAAACATGGAAACAAAATAACGACAACAAATACACACATAAATTAATTCATAAAGAAGACAGAACATTATTATCAAAGAAGCAACTACAGTAGCACAGGGCAGGTTAAACTTGATGCACTGTCACAAATTAGGCCTATGAAGGCAGGAAATAGAACTAGATATCATGGGTACTCTGACAGAACGAGAAATGCTTCTCTGGAAATCTGGGATGATTTCATATAATATGCAGTTACAGATCATAAATAAGCTGTTACCACAAATTATTACTTGCAACAAATCTCAGTTTACTTTCATCAAAGCACAATTAACAACTCATATTCTGCTATGTAGACTGCAGTCACCCATTTTAATACTCCTTATAACAAATTATCATCATCATTAACCCACAACTCCCCAGGGGGCATCCTGTGCTGTGCCATCTGCTCTATGTCTTCATTATTCCATTTGTCTCTCTAGGTCTCCTTTCCATGTCTTCATTATTCCATTTGTCTCTCTAGGTCTCTCTCTGCCCCTAACAATGCCAGGATTTCTCATTGTGTTCTATCCATCATCTTATTTCTGGTCCCACTGGCACCTTGTCATACCATTTTAATGCATCTATTCTAAGCCAGCACCCATTTATGAAAGTCTGCCACATCTTGGATGTTGTTGTTATTCTCTACTTGTTAGAGCCAAACACCAAAAGCTGGCTGTAGCATTTAGAAAGTCATATGGCAGAGTGGTCAGAGTGCTAGCCTCTTGCAGTAAAGGTACTGGGTTCAAAACATGGTGGCGTCACGCTCCAGTCTACCCAGCTGTAAATGGGAACCTGCTCTTGAGTAACGGAAGGCAAAGGCAGCGAGGAAAGGAAATGGGCACCCCAACTCTTGAAGATGGACATAGTATAGTAAAGTCTCTAACACTTCACTTGGCAGTATCTGCTATGGGACTTTTAATGGTGACTCCATCTTTTCTTGGGAGCTAAGCTGTTATTTGCCTGATTGAATGATGCACTGTTATCCATTACTATTGTTACAGTGTTTGCTGTGCCATAAGAAAGAGCTGTAACAGTGTAACTTTTGTTATGTTACTGTGCTTAATGTACAACAATGACGAGGCTTTGTGCACAAGACATTTTACAGCACACTTTCCCTTTTTAAACATTTTTTACTGACATGTTTTTTATATCTAAACTTGTGTACTTTCTTAAGAAAATTAGTCCACGTCTGTGATACAACCGCACGTCTGGGAATCTGTAACTTGTGCTCACTTTACAAAAATGATAAAACAAAATACATAGATGACAAAACATGAAAATGTGTCAATTTTATATATAGCATTATTTCCCACAATAACTAAATTCAGCATGCTGGATCGCAAACCTGGGTTAGATGCAAAAATATATTCTGAGAATTAGTTGAAAGGTACAAAATGGATGCGAATGTGAGATTTATGTACGAGATATCTGCTTTCAGTACCTGAACTGAATGAAGCTCACAGACATGTCTTGATCCATCATGGGAATTCTCTTGGATGCCATCAAAGTTTGCAATACTTCACATGGAAATGACTGCACTCGCCTTCATGCTGCACGCGACAGGAGTGCTCAATTCAGTAGTGGCGTCAACAATAAATGAACAACAGGAACAGCAAACAGTCAAACAAACATCACTCAACCAATAAAATCAGGATCATCATCACTGTCATCATCATCATCACTGTCCAAGCGCTTCCGCTTCTTTCTCTTCTTTTTCACTGTGGGCGTTTTGTGGCTACCTGAGGCCAAAAGTTTGTGAGTTCTATGAGATGAACTGTGGCTTTTCTTTTTTCTTTCGTGATGGTGTTGATGATGATGATGATGATGAGTTGGTACATGAGAAGTTTTTGGAGATCTCGTGGATGATGGCGGATTTTCCTGAAACAAATCAACGTCAGAAATTAAAATATTCAGTTACTCAGTGCTGCAAAATGAGAATAATCCTTATTTATTGCATACACTATACTTTCTGTTTGACAAAGTTCTCTGCGTGTTTGTTAGACTAGTTACTATGTCCACAGACCAACACAAAAACAAAAGCAACCATGTCATGTTTTTTTCCCATCAATTTTTCAGCAGGCCTCAAGTCACACTGTCCATTCACATTTTTTTCTAACCTTGGTAGTCTCTTTCAATATTATAATTCCCAGATTTAGTCCATCTTTTTTAAAACACCTCATTGGTTTTGTACATGAATTTGTTCAATATATGTTTTCCGTATCACTTGTTGTTTCCGTATCTCTAAGTTAGTATATGTGTTCAAACTCTAGGAGTAATAGGTGGTACAGTTCTTCACTCATTGATGTTAATATTTTTGGCTGGAACAAATATTTTACCCAAGTATTCTGTTCTCAAAATGCTAAAGTTGTGCTACATTCTGGCCTAACTGAACTATATAGTTCTGTGGTTGTTATTAGCATTTTATGTATGTATATGTCGTTCAATCTTCAACAGAATGAGAATGTCTTTTTTATAGTATGATATTTTAATAGATGATAAATTGCTTAGATGTTAATAAATCAAGATTATGACAGAAAACTTCCACCAGACCTAAAAAAGGATCCCGTTACATGCCCATTGAGGCATTTTGGGAATATGGTGTTAGGCCCATATTTTCTTGACCATCGGCACACTAGGGGTGATGTGGTCAGCATCACGCCGGCCGCCTTAACCTTCCCAGAGTTGCTCTGGTACCCAGTTGGGGGCTGGGTCGACCCAGGAGCCGTTTGCGGCCTAAAAATATCCCACCTCATCTGGAGATCGAACCATAGACCACTGAGCTAGGAAGCCAGTGCACTAACCACTATGCTACCACGGCTCCCACCAGACCTAAAGGTCTTTTATATTTGGACATGCGCCCTAATATAACCAACTAGGCTGAACGGGACATGCCTCGCCAAAATTGTATTTTAAAAAAAGAAGATTGACACTCTGGCCTGTCTGAAACAAAATTTGCATGCTGGCTTTATTTTGTATTTACCACATTATTTTGGTTGCTGCTTCTTGATTCAAACTTCTAATATTACAACAATCAGTCTGGATTCATACAAGATACAATGCTACAATATCAGCCAATTGTCACATTTTTAGGTCATGTGACAACTGACACCACATGATTGATCATTCAAGTATCTCTGCAATAAGACAAATATCGTTTAAGCTGACCACCTGGTGTGATAAGCAGTTTTGAAATGTGTTCAGGAATGTCAAATTTATAAGAAAGTCCAATTAAAACTTGTTTACACTCATTCTTCTGACCTAGTTGTCCCAATATAAAAATCTCAAGTGCTTTACTCAGCATGTACTAGCTTTAACTTTCATTTTACATCACACAGATACCTGTTCAATTAATGTTTTCTACCAAGATTAACCCTTTATGGTCCACTGCTCTGCTAATGTTTCAACCCTGAACGACATCCTTATATGACCACCAGCTATGCACAATGCTACAATATATGTACGTGGAAGTGAACCTATGTCTGTGAGGCAAATTACACCCTCATTGACTGTTAAAATCATCCACACACTTCCAGGGATTCCCCCTGTGGTAAAACTTGTTGAGAACCCAGCATTGCTCACTAATCTTGGAGAAGTCACTTGAGCCCAGGCGTAATTCTTTGGCTTTGACTTGGTTGACTGCATGCAGAAGGATCTCACTATGGACCTAGTGATAGGCAGGGAAAGCTGAGAAGTGGCTCTGTGCAGGACGTGACAATTCCTTGGGACAGCCCAGAACCAGAGTATAGTATTTTAGCTCTGTATAGCAGGAGAGCCCCCTTGGATGGTGGGGAATGCACAGTATGTCATGCACTTCTTACTCCTAGCTTGGGACCAGATGTGACGATCTTTTAAATCCAAGCCAAGCTGGAGAAACTGGAGCTCATGACTTCAACTCAACACATTTCGGAATGTCAGAAAAGCCACAGGAAAAGCCTAGATCTACAATGTAGATAATACCAAGGAATCTTCAACTTGGTATTGGCTACTAGAGCGAGAAGCTCAGCAGCCCTAGTTAAACAACAACAACAAACCCTGAACAACCATGCAAAGGGACAAAGCTTTTTCTTAAGTTTAAATAATTATTTATAAAATACCGTAAGTTAAAACAAAATAAAAACAAAGTTATTTGTACAGTAAAATGGACATGCTTTATTTCCTGCATATTTTAATGGCATATTTAAAAGTTTTTCACAATTTAAAAAACTGTCAAAACCAAAAAAAAGCTACTTTATCTACATCATAAACTTGTGCTGGAAAGCTTATATACACTATCAGACACATTTACACTAATGTAGATAATAATACTTAAACCATAAAATGTCTCAAACTCTATAAGTGTCTGATTTTTCTTAATTTTTACAGCACTGAACACGTTTTTTTTTTCTGCCCAAGAGACTGGCAGCTTATGGTCATTGGTTTCGATTATGCTCATACCAAAACAATATAATCAACCATTTTCAGCTCTGTAGATTTATTTAAAGTCCATCTTCGGGTATAAATAATAAGAAAAAATAATAAGCTGCTGCTACATCAGACAAATTATGTTTAGGCCCTGGGAGCTAATACAATTGGAATATTTCAACAGGAGTAAATGTGATTCTCTATCTATTGTCTACAATGGTACTAGTTCCTGCATTGATTTTCCTGCTTTCACTATCATCAATAACTGGGTCATAGTCCACATCGATGTAGGATTAATCCTTTTCACTATCAGAATAACACAGAAATGTAGATCTTTTCCTTCAAAGTTCATAAAATATTTTCCATTGCTTGAAATATCATTTTTACAAAGTGTAGTTTAAAATAAAAAAAAAAAAATACAAATCAACCAATCGACTTAGAAAAACGCAATCAATATCAAAATAAACTTTTGAATGGCCTCTTATCAATTGGAAACTCGCAAAATTTTGTACGCACAAGACTTCTGTTGTCACTTAGAAACGAAAATAGTAACCTATTATTGGGTGCTTTGGGCAGTATATTGACAGATAAAATACGGCCCTTTTTTGCGAATTGGACTGGAACGGGCTAAAAAAAAAATTTTTTTTTTAACATATCATTGCACATTAACATCACACATTTTACTATTCAAAGTGAAAATTTTTCAGTAGTCGCAGGATGCATTAGACTTTTCAAAGTCAAAATTTAGCTACAGCACCATCACACTTTGTAGTAATTTAACTCACCATTTTCCAGTTATCAACATCGTACATATTATTCTTCTAAACATTTTTCTGTAGAAGCATCACACATTTTACTCTTTGAAGTCAACATTTTCCTGTGACAGCACCACACATTTTACTCTTTGAAGTCAACATTTTCCAGTGACAGCACCACACATTTTACTCTTTGAAGTCAACATTTTCCAGTGACAGCACCACACATTTTACTCTTTGAAGTCAACATTTTCCTGTGACAGCACCACACATTTTACTCTTTGAAGTCAACATTTTCCAGTGACAGCACCACACATTTTACTCTTTGAAGTCAACATTTTCCTGTGACAGCACCACACATTTTACTCTTTGAAGTCAACATTTTCCAGTGACAGCACCACACATTTTACTCTTTGAAGTCAACATTTTCCAGTGACAGCACCACACATTTTACTCTTTGAAGTCAACATTTTCCAGTGACAGCACCACACATTTTACTCTTTGAAGTCAACATTTTCCAGTGACAGCACCACACATTTTACTCTTTGAAGTCAACATTTTCCAGTGACAGCACCACACATTTTACTCTTTGAAGTCAACATTTTCCAGTGACAGCACCACACATTTTAACTCTTTGAAGTCAACATTTTCCAGTGACAGCACCACACATTTTAACTCTTTGAAGTCAACATTTTCCAGTGACAGCACCACACATTTTAACTCTTTGAAGTCAACATTTTCCAGTGACAGCAACACACATTTTAACTCTTTGAAGTCAACATTTTCCAGTGACAGCACCACACATTTTAACTCTTTGAAGTCAACATTTTCCAGTGACAGCACCACACATTTTAACTCTTTGAAGTCAACATTTTCCAGTGACAGCACCACACATTTTAACTCTTTGAAGTCAACATTTTCCAGTGACAGCACCACACATTTTAACTCTTTGAAGTCAACATTTTCCAGTGACAGCACCACACATTTTAACTCTTTGAAGTCAACATTTTCCAGTGACAGCACCACACATTTTACTCTTTGAAGTCAACATTTTCCAGTGACAGCACCACATATTTTACTCTTTGAAGTCAACATTTTCCAGTGACAGCACCACACATTTTACTCTTTGAAGTCAACATTTTCCAGTGACAGCACCACACATTTTACTCTTTGAAGTCAACATTTTCCAGTGACAGCACCACATATTTTACTCTTTGAAGTCAACATTTTCCAGTGACAGCACCACACATTTTACTCTTTGAAGTCAACATATTCCAGTGACAGCACCACACATTTTAACTCTTTGAAGTCAACATTTTCCAGTGACAGCACCACACATTTTAACTCTTTGAAGTCAACATTTTCCAGTGACAGCACCACACATTTTACTCTTTGAAGTCAACATTTTCCAGTGACAGCACCACATATTTTACTCTTTGAAGTCAACATTTTCCAGTGACAGCACCACACATTTTACTCTTTGAAGTTAACATTTTCCAGTGACAGCACCACACATTTTACTCTTTGAAGTCAACATTTTCCAGTGACAGCACCACATATTTTACTCACTGAAGTCAACATTTTCCAGTGACAGCACCACACATTTTACTCACTGAAGTCAACATTTTCCAGTAACAGCACCACACATTTTACTCATTGAAGTCAACATTTTCCAGTGACAGCACCACACATTTTACTCTTTGAAGTCAACATTTTCCAGTGACAGCACCACACATTTTACTCTTTGAAGTCAACATTTTCCAGTGACAGCACCACATATTTTACTCTTTGAAGTCAACATTTTCCAGTGACAGCACCACACATTTTACTCTTTGAAGTCAACATTTTCCAGTGACAGCACCACACATTTTACTCTTTGAAGTCAACATTTTCCAGTGACAGCACCACACATTTTACTCACTGAAGTCAACATTTTCCAGTGACAGCACCACATATTTTACTCACTGAAGTCAACATTTTCCAGTAACAGCACCACATATTTTACTCACTGAAGTCAACATTTTCCAGTGACAGCACCACATATTTTACTCACTGAAGTCAACATTTTCCAGTGACAGCACCACATATTTTACTCACTGAAGTCAACATTTTCCAGTGACAGCACCACATATTTTACTCACTGAAGTCAACATTTTCCAGTGACAGCACCACATATTTTACTCACTGAAGTCAACATTTTCCAGTGACAGCACCACATATTTTACTCACTGAAGTCAACATTTTCCAGTAACAGCACCACATATTTTACTCACTGAAGTCAACATTTTCCAGTAACAGCACCACATATTTTACTCACTGAAGTCACAAATTTGTCAGTAACAACACCACATATTTTACTCTTTGAAGTCAACATTTTCCAGTGACAGCACCACATATTTTACTCACTGAAGTCAACATTTTCCAGTGACAGCACCACATATTTTACTCACTGAAGTCAACATTTTCCAGTGACAGCACCACATATTTTACTCACTGAAGTCAACATTTTCCAGTGACAGCACCACATATTTTACTCATTGAAGTCAACAATTTGTCAGTAACAACACCTTACCTTTTACTTTTATTAGTCCATTTTTTTTTCAAAAGCAACATCTCACATTTTCCTTTTAAAGCCAACATTTTACAGTAACAGCATCACATATTTTACTTTTCACAACCAAAATGTCACTTTTCAAAGTCAAAATAATCATGACATTTATGCACTACTTACGGACATTCCTGAGGTAGACATTTGGGATCCATCATTTACTGTGGGCTCCCCACTTCTACTGGCTTCACCAGCATCACTTTTTTGGGATGGAGACTTGTTGGTACCTCCTAATGGTGTTGCACGACCAGCACTGTGTCCCTCATCACCACTTTCATCTTCATCAGAAGGATCGATGCTCATCATTAAGTCTCTGAACTGCAATCAACATTAAAGTGAATTTATTGTAAAAGTATTCCCAAAATAGTTCCAGAATACTTAAATGTCTAGTTTAGTATATAGGTAGTCCTCAGTTTATGTTCCTTTGTAAACAAGCACATGGAGAAGAGAACTGGAGACAAATGAAATGGATAGACAAGGCATGGAAAGATTCTGAGCAGACGACACAGGCCAGGAGGACTTTGCATGATTTAGTTCAAGACCTATGTTCTATGGGGAGCTGCAGGGTAATCAATGAATGTAAACTGTCCTCTATAAAACAATGTAATGCCCAGACTATAGAATACTTGGAATACAAAATAAACGTAAGTAAATAATTAAAAGCAGATAAGCAGTTGGCGAGTCCTTTTTAGGGCTTTATGCTAGCAGATAGATAATGTTGGTCCTTTTCAGGACTTAGTATCTATCAACGCTGATCGGGTTAGCAGTGAACAGAGTTGACTTTTTTTTTGGATGGTAAATGCGCTCTGATATAACCAAATAGGTTGAAAGGAATGCGCCTCGCCAGAAGAAGGCAAAAACCGAACCCAAAAAAAAAAAAAAAAAAAAAAAAGACTAAATAATAAAAATCTGACAAATATGGTGTGACACAACATGCAGGTTAGGAGACGTTGACAGAGAAAGGTCTGGAGAAAGAGCAGAGGACTGCCAAGTTGTGGTGACAACAAATCCAATGGTGGGGGGAAGATGGCGACTCTGACTTTTTTTTAAATGTTCGGTTTTGAAATATGAATTTGGTGAGGCACGCCACATTCAAATTAGACACACGGATCATCGATTATATTAAGGTGCATGTCCAAATATAAAATATCCTGTGGTCTGGATTGGTTTGGTTTTAAGGACTATCTTCATTGCACACAGACTACTACATCAGTGCTCCGATCTCCTCCCTTAGATCACACAAGGAGGATCTCAGCACAGTGCACAAACTCCGTAGCACCAGCGAGAATCCCAATGTGTGTATATATAGGAATCACACAATCTATAAATATTTTTATGGTGGGTAGGTTTCTAATTTTTACATTTTTCCAGGGCAGCGGCCTAACAGCCTACTCTTTACGATTTCCAACTGCTGTGGGATTTTTAACGTGCACAACTTGCACACAGGACCTCCTATTTTTTCGCCCTTATCCAAGAAGGATATGCATCCGATCTCACTACCCAGAAGATCAGGAGGGAGTATGACATCATTAGGACCACTGGTTCTGAAAAAAAAAAATTTCCATAAACTATATTCCCTCAACTGCGAATCGAAACCGGTACCTCTAGAGCTCGAGGCGGACGCCATACCTCTTAGCCACTCCGACCCCTTGGTCTGGATTAATCTTATGTTTTGTTATCATTAGAGCTTGTGGAGAAAATAGAAGTTCTCCAAGACATAATTAAAGGGCAAAGCAGTTCAAGAAAACTCAACAATATGGCATACTGTTTACTAAGAAGTCATATGATAAAAATGAAATTTGTCCTAAAACCACTTACACATTTTAATACAAAGTGGGTGTTTTATCACTGCTATGGAGAGAATTTCTTGCACCATGTATTGAGGAACTGTACACTTGCATAAATGTACATTTTTGCCTGTGTTCAGTCTAGAACACACCTGAACCAATCAAGAAAATCACACTTGGCACAAACGGGCGGAACCAAGATAACTTAACAACAACATGTACTTTATTATTCTTTCTTTCCCCATCCATTTTTCTCTCAATTAAATGATAAATTAAGCGAGTAAATCGTCCGGTGTGTGTGTGTGTGTGGTGATCTGTGAGGAGACACAGAAAGAACAGGACCACAACTACCTCAGACATACTGTAAGCCACCACTGATATGTGGATCTGTGGCAGTGCAAGGGGCTGGCAACCTCCTCAACATGTCAAACCAATTACTACAGAAACCACAGCTGCAAGAGAACCAGCTCAGTGGTGGATCCATTTTCCATAAGGAGCACAAACAAACAAAGAAAGAAAGAAAAAGAAGAGAGTAAATGACAAACTATGACAAGAGATACATCAGAAAAGCAAGAAATAAAATACAAAATAATTTTATATCACAGCCAACCTAGGAACAGAACCATTAATGGAATATCATCATATTTCTGCACTTATAGAGCATGTACCCCTTAAGTTAGTCCCTATGGAAAAGACTGTGCCGAAACACTTTCATGTCATCTTGCAATGGTGGTTCAATCTGTTTTACATGATGAGGTTGTGAGCCCCATCACATTGGTCACCTCTTACAAGACTGAGGGAATAAAATAGTGTTCTGAATGGGAAAATGAGCCCTTGACACATATACTTTCAATTTTGATGCCAAAAACAGATTACTCTCTAAATTGTCTTTATCATGGACTATGGGTGTAGTCTTCATGTTTACACATGTCTTGGATTTAGAAGGCCACTGTTGATCTGTAGCAAGACCTTAGCTGAAAACAAAAATCATCTTGAAACTTGATGATTGTTAAAGACTGCACACTATGGATTCCTGGAATTTTGATGATCAGTGAAAATATAAAATAAAGTGTTAAATCTACGGGGGCTTGTTTCATTTACTTGTTGTAACATTCTGAAGTAGTCCATGTCTTCAGACTAACCAATATCTCTGCCTTATCATAGCAAATTTGGCATTTGGCCAAGATGAGCTGGAAGTCTGCATAACAAAAAAATTTTAAACATATTTTTTATGTATTTCTTTGTGCTACGATAAATAAAATAAAACGCTTCTTGATATCAAACAGTCTTGTGTTCAGAAAGGGCAGCGGGAGCTTACTGCTGATACAAAAATGGTGCCGAAATCTAAATTATGATAATACACCTTCCAGGTGGTTGTTTTCTGCTCTTCCAGGTTTCTAGCTCCTTACTCCTTCCTCTGAATGCTTAAATTCTTGACATTTAAGCACACCTTAATACAAATCTTTATACTGACAATTTTGTTTATGTTTAAGGTTGTTTTATTTTGGAACTTCTTTTTACCTTTTATCTACCAGGCAAGTTATGCGTAAAAGGTGACTAAGGTCAGATTGTGAATGAGGTTAGCAACCCCATCAGAAAAAAGTTGCTACAGAAACCACTAATGCACGAGCACATGAGTGTTTTGGTGCAGGGATTCACTGGAACACTAGCTCTAAATTTGTTGTCTACGAATGGTGAATACAAGCTACAAATCATTCAATTATGCTGTATCTGAGAGGTTTTGTCCAGCTCAAATAACAAAAAACAAACAAAAACAATTTTATGATTACAGCTGTCATCCTTAAGATCTAAACAAGTTTACAGTTAGTGTTCAGTTTAACAGAACATGCCACTAATTTAACTCTTTAAGTCCCAATCGACTTTATAAAGGCTCAGGGGTTAGACGCGCTTGGCCCAATCGACTTTAAAAAGCCTTTAGTATATGTGCCTCTGTTTGAGACTGTTTCTAATTATAACTACCTACAAACCACCCAAAACGTCATTTCCGACTGCAAGTACATTCTTTTAAATACCGCACGTGTTTAAGAGTGAACGTGTTTCTGTTTTGAGATATTTATTTTAGATTTTTAAAGCGATTTTTTTAAGCGCATATCCTCCATTTTACCTTGAATAACTAAGCATTTTTTTCAAGCGCATATCCTCCATTTTACCTTCAATAACTAATCATTTTTCAATGAAAGCTTTTATACTTGTAGCACAAGAGTAAAGTACATCCAATTACCTTCAGTTTCATATACAACAACAAAGTTATTTATGCATATGAACATTTTAAAAAATTATTTCCAAACAACAACAATAAAAACGCACTGGGGTGGCCATTTTTGCTTGGGCCAAACCCACTTTTTTGCTTGGGACTGAAAGAGTTAAGCCTTTTCCTACTTTAACCATCATACATTCTTGTACTTGCATTTGAACGACTGACCAAGGACAACAAACGTGACACAGGCACAATCACAACGTACCCCTCTGTAAGGCCATACATCTCCTTCAGATGCTGTTTGAGCACCAACAAAAGTACACATCCTTGAGAGAGATGCATCACATCAGAGAGGGGTTTGATATTTTCTGGAAGCTTTTCTGCAATACAAACACACAAATTCATTGTATGTTTAATCTTGTTCTGGCATGTGCAGCAGATACATACACTTGACATGTGCAAACAATATATATATATCTGTGGGAATTTGACCCTCAAAAGTCAATTAAGATGTCAAATTCATAACTTAACTAGGCATTTTTATTTGTAAGAAGTGTCCTCAAAGAGCTGTAAACAGAAACCAACACTTACGTAACAAAGATTCTGGATTATCGTCATCATCCTCATCTTCAGCTGCATTTGCATCACCATTTGGTAAATTCTCACCATCGACTCCATTCTGCACACCTTGGCTATGTTTGTGCAGTAGGTTCTGAGGGGGTGAACAAAAAAAATCAGCACTTAGAATTAATGACGTAACCACAGTTTCCATATCACTTTTGGTATGTAATATTTTAAAAAAATGCTAGCCTTTTAATGTGCAGAAAAACGACACCAAAAAGAACTTACTTACTTATTTAGTCGTTCCCCTTCTACCGTGAGGTGTAGAGGTTTGGAAGAGAGAGCGCCAGACCATTCTATCAGCTGTCTTCTTCCTGGCCTGGTTCCATTCTAGTCCTCGGTCCTTCAAAGATTGTCTAATGTTGTCCTCCCAGCGGACTCTGGGTCGTCCTGGAGGTCTGGATCCCTGGCTCTTTGTTTCCCATGCTTGTCGTGGTAGCCGATCTTCTCCCATTCTGCAGACATGGCCAAACCATCTTAGTTGGGACTGTTCTATTTGGGTCTGCAGCGGATGGGATTTTAGGCCTTGACGGATCGTCTGGTTGCGGACCATGTCTCTTCTTGTTACTTCAACCACTTTCCTCAGATACCTCATTTCTGAGGTTTGGATCTGGCTTTTGTGGGTTGTAGTCATTGCCCACGACTCGCATCCATATGTCAAGACTGGGACATAGGTGGAGCGGTATACAGCCATCTTCGTTTTCTTACCAACCTCTTTCTTGCTGAGGAATCCACGATTTATGGCCTGAAAAAGTCTCCCAGCCGCTGCTTTTCGAGTGGCCAACTCTTCTTTGATGCCTCCCTTTCGGTCTATAATAGCTCACCAAAAAGAACAAGAGGTTTTTTTCTTAATCATCAGTTCTTCAGTAATGTAAAATTTAACTTTTAATTGTTGTATCTCCTTGAAATTTTTTTTATTTACAATTTAAACACATCTCTGAAAGACTGCCAAAGTTAATTTTCAAATGCAGTTACCTCTCTGAAAGACTGCATAAGGTTGGATCCTGTTACAGAGACAATGATGTCAATTTGATGAATAATGAAAAGGGGTT
Organism: Oreohelix idahoensis; assembly: GCA_024509875.1. Lineage (NCBI taxonomy): Eukaryota > Metazoa > Mollusca > Gastropoda > Stylommatophora > Oreohelicidae > Oreohelix > Oreohelix idahoensis. The sequence continues at coordinate 96,467 of JAMPIV010006724.1, forward strand.
CATCCTGGGCCTGGTAGGCGAAGTAGGCCAGGTTGTCAGCTATGTACACTTGCTCCTCAAGGGATATCCTCTAAAAATTAAAAAAAAAAAAAAAAAAAAAAATCATTTGCACTTACAAGTAGTTATCTAACATGTCTTCACTAACCATTACATCTGATTCTAACCTGCATTAATCTCTTCTTCCCATCTTGCTTCACAGAATAACCAAGGTGTATATGTATACCCAGTTTTAAGAAAATCAACTTTCTACAGCTGACTTCCTTAAACTGAAATACAAAGTTTCTTGTCAACAGAGCATTTGTTAGTTGCTTATTATCATTTTCACGACAAACTGTTGTTAGAATACAGCTATTGTTCCAGGATTAAACACCCGTCCATGGTAACACAATCACTGCACTCAGCTTGCACACCTGTTTCACTGTATGAAAAGTAACTGGACAAAATAACTTGCAGTCTAATAGCTGCCATACTTCCCAAATTGTCTAATTATAGAATCACATGTAATGTATATAACTGGTTTGGTGCCATTCTGGGCACAACATTTTCAGTCTTTTAGCCAGGATTTTTAAAAAGTTGGCTTCATTATTTAAAAAAATGTGGTTGTCATTATTTAAAAAAATGTGGTTGTCATTATTTTTAAAAATGGGGTTGTCATTATTTTAAAAAATGTGGTTGTCCTTATTTTAAAAAATGTGGTTGTCATTATTTCAAAAAAATGTAGTTGTCATTATTTAAAAAAATGTGGTTGTCATTATTTAAAAAAAAATGTGATGGTAGTCCCACAGCAGATACTGCCATAGAGGAATGAAGTGACAGAGACTTCGCTACACTAGGTCTCAGCTTTATGAGGTGGGGCTTGACTGGTTCTTTCCTCGCTGCATTAGCCTTTCCTAACTCAAAAGCAGAGTCAGGTACCCATTAGTAGATTGGTGGACTGGAGCCTGCTGGTGCTTAGTTCTGAACATATTAACTGTGCCTCCAGAAGCTTGTGCTCTAACCACTATGAAACTTGACCACAAAAATAATCAATTCCTTAGCTCAACTTCTGGTTCTTTCAAGTTTTTGTGTCGCCAGTTTCCAGGGGCCTCTGGGAGATGAAGAAAGAACTGAACTAAATAAATAATGAAGCACGAGGGTGTGGGTTGAGGGTGTGTGTGTGTGTGTGGTAGTGTGTGTTTAAATTACACTTTTACAAAATAATCTAACATCACACAAGAAATGTTGATTTACTTCCTGACTAAAAACTTTCACAATATAACAAAACTAATGAGTAAAAACATAAAACAATTTTTTTTAATGAACAATCACACAAAAATAATTTACAAGAAACAAACAGAAGTCACGGTCAAAGTTAATGAAAAGTGCACATCTACGAACAGATGATTCTTTATAATTTCCAACAGAATAAGCTACTCATGCAGTAAAACAATAAAACGTAGCCTGTGATGCTCAAGCGTGTCGCAAAAATGTCTAGGACTTTTTCAAAGCTTTTTTTTCTTCTTTAAATACTAGCCACTTACAGCTGAATCATCAAACAGGTTAAGAATAGATGTCAGCAGGCCCCTTCTGTGAGATCTGTTGGGTCGTAACAAAGAGTAAAGGAATAGCAGAACAACATTAAGTGCCGTCAATCGCACCTGGGAGTTTTCATGAAAGAATGCCTCCATGAGTTCTTTCAGGTACACCTGCATCACAGTGCTTGCCATTCTGTCAAGACAAAAATATACTGAAGCACATTAAAAACGCACCACCTGTATAATCCAGGAACAGAGTGTGAAATGTAAATATAAGTGTGTACAAGTTTACATATTTGGAATCTTTATTCATTTTCCTATGAATCCATGCTGGTCATTAATTTGTACATTTGATTGTTATGAAATTCATTGCATTCTGTGCAGGCAAGGGAGAAAACCAAAAATACAAAAATATGCACGTGCGTTATCCTGCTGGAGAAGCTGCAAGTCTGGATAAATTGTGAACGCAGGAGCAACCAGTGCATCCAGAACCTCATCTCGATATGTCACAGCATTAACATTTCCACGGAAGACGTGAAGAGGCAAGCGATAATGAAAACTGAATCCTCATCAAATGTGAATACTGCCACCTCGAAATCGGTTGACACAGCAATCTGCAAAGCGCTCTTCACACCGTCGCTAAATCCGCATACGTCCATCAGCAAAGGATATGTTGAATCTGTTATCTGTGAATAGGACAGCATTCCACTGCAGTCTAGTCCATCTGATATGTTGCTCTGCCCATTGCAGGCGCTGCTAACGATGTCTGTGAGTCAAGTTTGGCCCAACATAAGGTCGTCTTGCAGTAAGGCCTGTATCTCTGAGTCGTCGTATGACTGTCATTCGAGAGACGTGCCCATGTCTACCCACTATTGCTCTTGCTGTTTGACTTGCCGGGAGAGTCAATTCCTTAGGTGACTCAGCACAATATGACGATCTTGCGCAGGGGTAGTAACTCGTGGTTGGCCACTCCGAAGTCTATCCCGGGCACTGCCAGTGGTTCCGTAACGTTCATTGAGACGTACAATAGTGCTGTGGTGGCAATTCATCCTTCTGGCAATGGCCGCGAGCTCATTCCGGTCTCCAACATACCAATGGCTCGTTGGCGGTCGTTTTCAGATAGTCGTGGCATTTCAAGCACATGTACTGGGTGTTTTGTCTCAACGGCCTTTTTATACCGAGTATACTGCCACAACGCGTACACATTTTCAGGGTCATAGCTGTTGAGAATCGTGTTGCACGTGTAACTTTTATCGTTTTCATGTAGTCTGTACACACACCCATGGGTTGAATCTTGCACTTTCCATTCCAGCAGCCATTCGCTCTCTACCTCATGGCAAACACGGGGAAAATCCATTCCCACACTTTTTTTTGCCAGCTTCTCGGCATCAGTATATATAATAGTGGTGCGTTTTTAATGTGCTTCAGTATACATGAAGTGCTTGATCATGACTCTACAATGTCCTACAACTTACTGTCAACCATTATTAGGCTAACTTACTGTTTTGTGTAAAATTCATCGTGGATCCCAAATCCTAACCCAGGGAAAGTGCTACTGCAGGTGGACAACTGCGGCAAAGCACTTCACATGCTCTTGAACTTTTTTTTAAGCATTTAGTTTGACATGAGGTTACCAGTGTCATATGCATGACCTTCCATTAGCTGCATCTTACTGAGGACACAGTGGTACTATTCCTTCTTTGTCTCCTCACATATACAAGGTATAAGGTTGTGAAAAGAGCTGGCAACCTTAACTTATAAAACTAATTGCTATAGAAACCACTGTTGCAAGATCTTTGTATGTTTTTCAACAAAGCTCAATTATGTGATTTATAAACAACTGTGGAATACAAGACTCCTGAACAGCTCAGTTCTATGGTATGTGCCTCAAACAGATTCTGACAACCAAGCCCAGCTCCTGGCCTTCATGTGCGGCTCAATTTGAACCCAGCAGAACTGTTTCCACAGATAGGAGAAGGGGCAAAGGCGAGCCACTGGTGCATTAAAGGCAGCAGCTTCAGGCAGATAGGGCTCATTATCTTTGGCTGGTAGAAAGTAAAACTCAAGTGACTTGTTGGAATATTCTTATTTCATATCATCTGTTCCTCCAACTTTGTCTATGCTGATGCCAAGATATATGTTTGATTCTACATACTGTAAGGGTATAACATGCAGTGCATTTACTCTTTGTCATCTTTTACATTCACTTTTATAATCTTTTTAGATCATCAAGCTGTTTTGTGGAGACCATTTCTGTTGGTTGATGTTGCAGTTTTAATAATCCAGTCAACAGCTAGTAAGAAGAGAAATAGTGACAACAGGCATCCCTGCTGCACTCCAGTTCATAACTTAAAGTTGTCTTTCATGGAGAATTTTAGACCTCATGTTATATTCACGTTTTCTTTATTAGGTTAATGAATTTATGGTGGACTCAGTAATGCCTCATCAGTTTCTAGAGGGATTCTGTGAGGAGTTACTGTATTTTTTATTTTCAACTGGCCCCAGTCTTCTTCTCTCTGTAATTAATTGCGTTTATTTATGAGGAGTTACTAGGGCTTTATTTTCAATTCGCCCCAGTCTTCTTTTCTCTGTAAAATAATTGCGTTCATTTTATTTCATTAGGCGTCAGTTCATAATTATTAGGCTGGGTTAATTTTTCAGACGTTGGGAGAAAATCGAACACCCGCACCTACCCTGTTTAATTGTAGGGATGGGGGAGCACGACCCAGGTTCAACGCTATAACCAATCAAATTTATTCGGGTAACTAAAATGGTCAGTAGTATTATCTAACGTTACGGAATTAGTAGCGCGTGAGCAAAATATACACTGAGTCATCGGGTTGTTTACGATATCATTGGCCGAGGTCAGATGTAATTTATGGACAGTAATATAATTGGTCATAGGTCGGCAGGAAGCGGTTCCAGAGAGAGAGACGCCACGCGATGACTCATCGCGTCAGATATTTCATCATAATATTTTACTATATATGTAGCATCAAAATCTTTTAGCGCTATCTCTGGTCTCAAAATTTTCTGCCGTGAATCAACGCCGTATCGTCTGCTCAAGCGAGAGATATTCAGTATCTGGCATTTTCACGGCATATAGGGGAAGCTGTAGACTGCCCTACAACTTACCACTGTATTCTGTCTTCTCAGGAGCCTCAGGCTCGAGACATCGCCATAGGTGAAGAGAACTGGTGACGCGGTAATACCGGCACCCAGTACGTCTGCACCAGTGAAAGAAAGAAGTTCTCATGCAGTGAGGCACATACTTCAGCGGGAACGGGTATTCTTAAAATCCGGAGCTCTTAGCTCATTATAGCACACCAAATAGGCGCGTGGCCTGGTGTTTTTTTTTTTTAATATGGCCATAATAAAGCCGTTTGTCCTAAACCCGAAGAGGTTAACGGGGCAGTGGAAAGAAGTTTTCATCAGCAGTGAAGCATCTACATCCCAAGTCAAGTACATCGTTATTAATACCAAAGTCATCAGCAGCAGTAGTCAAGAAAGGAGAGAGGGTCATCATTCCTTTCAGAAAGCTAATGAGAGGAGGGGCGTAACGGAGACGCCACTCAGCAGAAAACGGTAGTGTCAGAGAGACACCAAATCGAAACAGAGAGTGAGAGAAGTTAGATAGAAGGACTTAGAGGACAGCCTCTGAGTTGAGACAGTAGTTAGTAATTAAGTCACATGGCAAGGGAGAGTCAATCTCGGTTCTCACCCTCGAAGCTATAAGTCTCATCTTTCCACATTCACTGTCATTTCTCATACAAAATCTATCTTCTCAGACTTTCTCATAACTAGGGTCTTGTCTCTATACTCAGACAAACTCTAAACTTAAATCCACTTCGTGACAGATTCTAAACTGCTAAATGCCTTTTGTGTAAGTCACAAATACGATGTGAATTTGTGAGTTCAATTCCAAGCTTTGATGTAAGAGCAAAAGTACACTGAGTGGACAGTGGTTATGGCACTTGCTTCTTAAGACAAAGGGACCAGGTAATGTCACGGTCCAGTTTACCCGGCAGTAATAATGGGTACCTGAAACAGCTCTAGAGTCAGGGAAAGCAAAGGCACCAAGGAAGGGAAATGGTCAGCTCACTTCATTAAAGCTGAGACAGCAGCACTTGCTATTGGACTACTACTGTTATAACCATGAAATAAGAAAAACTACAAGCAGCGTTCACAACTCAACAGTGTAAGGGTAAAGGTCAAACACAGATCAGGTCACCTAAATAAAATGTGCTCCAATAAACTGTGACCTTTTCCTTAGTCAAGTCAGACCTATTGTATGGCTCTGAAACATGGAGAACAACAAAAAACACCAACCCAAAAGCTACAGACTTTCATAAATGGATGCTTGCGTAGAACAGGACTGAATTGGTATGACAAAATCACTAATGTGGAACTGATGACAAGAACTAGACAAGTACCAGTGGAACAAGAGATGACAAGAACTAGACAAGTACCAGTGGAACAAGAGATGACAAGAACTAGACAAGTACCAGTGGAACAAGAGATGAGAAGACGCTGGAGATGGAGAAGACGCTGGAGATGGAATAGACACTGAGATAGCATTACCTAATAGTCCCTCTTCTGGAACCCCCATGGTAAGAGAAACAAAGGAAGGCCAAAGAACAAATAGAGAACTGGAGAAGGAATGAAAGAGACATGGAAAGACTGAGCTGATGGCACGGTACAGGGACACGTGGAATAAGTTTGTTGAAAGCCTATGCTCTATGGGGAATTGAAAGAAAAATAAGAATGTCAGTTCATCACTACAAGAGGCTACACAGTTAGCAATCTTTATGATAGACAAATAACAAGAACACAAATATTACAGCATGAGGAGGCATCATGTTGCTGATAAGAATATTTTTTTTTAAATGATGATAAGCATCACCATCATGTTAAGACGGTTAGAGGCAAACATTTGTATTTCTTGAGCTGATTGACTACACAGTTACGATTAAAGAACCACTAGCTCAGAACTACAATACACCAGGTCAAGAACTAAAGTTGCAAAGCCATTATCTTACATCTAGTGAGTAAAGATTTATTTCTGAATGATACAACAAGGGACAGTCCATTAGGATATTTTCAATATCTGGAATTTTGGAACAACCTCTTACCCTGACTGAATATCACCCATTTCTTTAAGGTCTTCTTGTTTGCAAGCTAAATCTCATTTTTTAACCTGTTCACTGTCAGACAAATGTTTTCCATCAAGGTACCATTTCAGTGGATCAGTAAAGTTACAAATGCTTGGTACTAGGCCCGTCTGTAGTCCGGGAAATCACAAAGTGTTTAGATAAATTTTCTGACAGTCTCCTTGGCTGCACATGGCCTACTGTCGTGTAAGGGTGATACTCTGTTTCTTAGTAGCCTGAAGAATTTTCTGCAAACTGTTTCCCTGTGTTTGTGGTAGAGATAATTTTCAAATTGGCAAGCAGTACATCATGACTACTGTCTCCTCCTTCTACTTCACCCGTCTTTGTGGTTGATAAGCAAATAGGTTGTTTTTCACAAAATTGTTGTTTTTCACAAGGTTGCTGATCTTATACATAACAGGTCTGAGTAATCTTGTACAACACACGTAGGAAACTATGCAAACATTTTACAACTACTTTCTATTACATGATGGAAGTTTAGTGGTATGGTTAACTTACATTCAGCATCAGACTTTGCCATCTGTAGCTCCTCTTCTGTGAGATAAACTTGTAAATTTCTCAAAACCTGATTTTTAAGAAAAATGTAACAAATATTAATAATTAACTGCCATGATGCAGATTTAAAAAAAATAAATATAAGGAGTTTTGCTTCGTTTTGGCGAGGCGTATTTCGTTATACCTAGGCACAAGATCGTCGGTTATATTAGGATGCGTCCAAATATAAAACACCTTGTCTGGCAACATAAAGAATGATACAGATGATTTGACTGTTTACATTTAGTTTTCAACTAATAACTCAACATACTTTAGGGAACACAGATTACAAGGTTTCTTAACATATAAACTGAAAAGAGTACATTTCAAATGTATTCACAACTGAGAACAAAAGGTTGAAATGAGTTGAAACCATTCTTACCTGGCACCTCAGTTTGACAGAAGCTGAGTTTTCAGTAAGAAGCCTATAGTACAGCTCCTTCAATGTTGGACCCAACATAAAGTTATAATGACGACAAGCAAAGAAGCCTGAAAGCAAATAAAACTATAATATACTAAATATCAAATCTTACAAAGGAAAACAAAGAAAGAAAAACACTAAAACAGAAAAGCAGTATCCCAGAGAAATGCAATTTTTGAAATCAAAATACTTTAAAAAATATGTTCTGAAAACTTGATTTTGTTATCTAGTTTTAGCAGATCCTAAAATTTTGATTATTTTGGGGGGGGGGAGACCTAAAATACCCTGCTACTCCTCCCGTTATATCCTATATGTCAGCATTGTCTTGACAACTTTTTCATTCGTTTTGTTTTGAAGTAATATAGTCTTTAACCTTCAAAAACTTAAAATGAAAGAAAGATACACACTGACCCTTCCTCCTTGACAAATCCAAATCCAGAGACATCATACATCTTCCCAATCACAAAAAACTTATTTTAGAGGGAGCTCACTGTCACGAAATGGTTTTAGACTAGAGACTGTCTACGTATAGTGACAAGACCCTAGGGAGAAGAAAGACTGAAAAGATAGATTTAGAAGAAAATGATAGTGACATGTGAACAGTTGACACTATTGGCACCGAGGTTAAGAACCGAGGTTGATTCTTCCCTCGCAACTTCGGACGTCTTATGTGCTATAATATCAACTACCTCTAACTACCCTACGGGGATAAGGTTAACTCAAGATTCACATACACAACGATACAGACAACAGATAGCTACTGTACGTAAATAAAGTGACTGATTCCAGCTATAATGTACAAGTTTTATTTACACACATAGAAAACTCAAATACATGTCAAAGACATAAAGTGCGTGTGTGCACACCTGGAAAAACAATCAAGCAAAATTACAGATGATGTATCATCAAACCCCCCCCCCCCCCCCCCCCCCCCCCCCCCCCCCCCCCCCCCCCCCCCCCTCCCCCCCCATATGGAGGAAAGAAGTTATGATTACACAATGACTTCTGTATAGAGTATGTTCACCCTTTCTCTCTCCACAATTCTGGAATTGATGACTAAGGTTTAAAAGAACCCCACTGGATTCTGGACTGGAACTGTAGCTGGCTTCTCCTAACACATCTGACGTTACCTGCCCGATTACTTCTCTCCGGGTGATGGGCCTTCGGCTTTATTATGGCCGGGATGAAGCGAAGTAATTACGACAAAGCTGGCAGCATGCCAAATGTGCGTGTGTAACAAAAACGAGCTCAGCGCTCAGGATTTATCCAACAAATCCTATTCCACTAAAGAAATGTCTTCCCCTGCCTGGGAAAACCGAGTTTTCTATTCTTCGTCCGCCTCTGGCAAAATCTCAAACCCCTCTTTGTCTGAGATGCCAATCTTGCCGTGGGGAAAATTATTGGCAACTTTCGCTCCTCCCACTGTGCACCACTACCCGCTGTAAACGAATAGAAAAATGCACAGCTGAACAACACATAAATAATACATTTCTATATAACAAATAACTCCCTGACTTAACACTTAAGTCCCAAGTCTTTAACACTTAACTCCCCTAGTACAATACCTCCCTTGTTCTATTCCCGGTATGCACCACCATACAAATTAACCTTGCTCAAAAGAACAGCTCCCCACTCAACTCCCTTCTCTTCACTACCCAATTCCAAAATAAACATCGGCTGACCCCTATCGTCTTTGTTCTGCATGACTAACTCTGAGCCAAACAATATTTCACTGGGCTCTACATGTGCAAAAATACTCTGGCCCACTTCCTACACTGACGTTAATGCAGCAATGTTTACCACAATTTAAAATAGCCCTCTCTGAGAATCATAAATTCCCGTCAATAAAATAATCACATTCAAAATGATAATACAAATATTATTTTCTTTAAAAGTACATCTCACGTCTTCTGAATACACAGAACAACAAAAGCCCAAACAATAACGTATAACCAGTTTATGCTAGCATCTGCATACAGCCCAACCGTTATACATAACCCAGGTTAACAATTACCCTGTAGTTACAACCACGTGCTGCCGCATTCTTATTCATTAAATGATAGCACCCACGTGCTCCCGTCTAAATATATATATAACTATATAACTCAGTGTTGCGCACATATTTTTTGGTGGCACGGATTACGCATACATAGGTAAAATGTATTTATTTGTCTGATAAAAATATATTTATCTTTGAATGCACGTTTGTCGGTCTAAAGGGACAGAACTCAGATTAGGCGATGGGTATTCATTCTGTGAGTTATCGCTCCTTGTTCGTTCCTGAAAATCGAACTCAGCAGAGGAATTTAGATTTACTTTGATCTATTCTGTGTTTGGTTAGGAATAGATTGTTCTTGCTTCAGAATGTCTATGGCCCGAATCTGTGTGTAGTTCTTGTCTATGTAGGACGAGTATGTCCTATAGCTTGATATCTTAGTATGTTTAAGTGGAACTATTTTTCTTGTACTGTACTTTAGGGGTCAGGGGCTTTTCGGCGGATGAAGAGACGTTAGAGGGTTCTTCGGTGATGAAGCCTATGGCGGGAGTCATGTCGTAGACCTGCCCAAAGTTTGTGATCTCTTTTTGATTATGGGAACGAAGATAGTTTCTTCTGGGATTGTTAAATCCATGAGTTCCCTAGTGTTCATTCCATAACGCCAGAAGAAGAGCGTTTGTGCTTGCTAGTGTATTCCTATGTCAAGGTAAACGTACTTTTGCTGACTTCGTTCATTCCTAGGCTTAAGATGGGCAGACGTTTACATGAATCTACCTATGTCAGTATGTCAGAACGACATATTATCTAGCAGCACTGGTTATGTTTCTATACAGCAATTATGAGGACAGATTATGCTGATGCTTGTGGAAACTTTGATATTCAAGAATTGAATCTTTATTGAAGCTTTGTCGTACATCGTTACGGTGAGCGATGTTTACAAGACGAGAAGCCATTTTGGAATGCTATTTATTGTTGATCATTTACCAGAGAACAGGGATGCCCTTATTATCGGGTGATGATCAAGAGATCATACTTATGAAAGGAAAATCTATTATTCGCTCAGAAGATATTTGCTGAATGCTATTTAAAGAAATCTCCGCTAGGGTACAAGCTACACTTATGCTAAAGGAGGTTCTGTCCAGGAGTCACCGTAAACATTATTGATGAACTGACATGACTAGTCAGTAAGGCCTGATGAAGATTTGTTAAACATTATATATTAACTGACATGATCAGTCAGTAAGGCCTGATGGATATTTAGATGAGATATGGAACTCTGAACGCTGGTATACTGATGTTCCATTATGATTGTCCTCAACATGCCAATTTATAATTGTACACCGTGGGTCAACAATATGCTATTGATGTCGACCTGTGTTCATGTAACTGTACCCATACTGTCAAGTGTATGCGTCAAATTAAACTATTGAAACGTCTACAGTGGTCTGCATAAGTAACTTCTAGATACGCATGAATGAGTGTTTGAACCTTCAGTCAACTCCACAGAACAGTCACACATTCGCGTATTGACATTCATTACAACACTCATTGTCAACACTGTATTCTTGTCAGGGCCTCATTGTGTCCCAGGACAAGGTGACATGTATACCTGACACTGTGCTCGGTTGTTTGAGTTGACTATTCAGTCCCAGTACATCTTTACAACGTACACTGATAAAACACAGTATACAGCATCCCAGAATAACAGCCTTTATTACCATCACGGGAGCCGCGCTAGCGTAGTGGTTACAACACCGCTCTGGCGACCGGGTGATACAGGATCAAACCCGGGCGACGGCATTTGAGGATTTTTCGTCGACCGGGATTTGGACTGGATTAACTCGAGACCTGGCGAGGACATTTGAAGGAGTGTCGTCGACCAGGGACTGGCGGCTCCTGAGCCGACCCAGCTGCAATGGGTACCTCCGAAATCGGCGAGTATTTGCCTGAATGGCGAGGGACATTTGTCTCTGTACAAGAAATAAAGGGATACTCACGTAAAATCAATGTCAGGTTAGACATAAATGATAACCTGAGATTTCGCCTCGAGTATTAGCGGGCGAACGAAAAAAAAAAAAAAAAATTACCATCACCACAAGGAAAAAAGGCGTTTATCACTCAGAATAGCCTCTCAATGAAAATACAAATTACACGCGCTCCCGCCATTCTGTACATTACCATAAACCACAGATGCGGGTTCTCTACAGACCTACTTTGAAATAATCCAAAGCACACCCGTAAAATCTCAACTTTTAAACCATCTTAAATACCGCTATTCCTTCAATAAGGAATTATATGGACCTCTTAAGTTTTCCCAGTTTATCACTATGATAGTATTGATGGCTCTGGAGTTAAGAATTAAATTAAACTTAAACTTCCCAAAGAAAACTTAACTGATCGGCCTAGTACTAGTAAAATTAATAAAGTACACCGCTAAAATTATGCTTACCAAATTCGAATGTCCCACTGAAAGGAAATTGACAATTTTGCCTCTGGTACGCGGCTGGCAATTTACATTAAGAGACCGGGCTATGAATTACGGGCCTATTTATCATCATAGATCAGCACGCTGACCTCTTGACGTCATTTGCGTGGCTTTGTTTCTAGCCCAATGGTCACTCTGCATTTCAAATGCAGTTTGATCTCGGCCACTCAAAATCGTAAACCATTCTGATGTTACTGCCCGCTTGTGTTACGTGCATGGGTAACAGGTCACTCTCTCCCCCATTTAGACAAAGAAACGGGATATCGTACTCAGCCCTCTACTGCCAATTGAAGCAAAAATGACCGCATTATTTAAAATCCCGAAAAATGCGTCTAGCTGCATGCCATATCTTTAAAAAAAAAAAAAGAACCTGGTGCAAATCTGATCTAGGCTCTACAGTCCTTCTTCTAGAATACAACTGCAACAATTCCCTACACACCAACTCTAAACTCCACCTACTAGTCATAGAGAAGAAACCTAAAGCAGAAGAGATAAAACTCCATCGGGATCTCACTCTGAAAAACGTACATAATAGAAGGAGAAAAAACATGGGGTGAATTTCCTGTAATTCCTCCTAGAAATAAATGGAAAACATTGCAAGGAGAAAAAGACATGGGCCATTTGAAAGACAGAATCTCAGTACTTCATCACACTCACACATTTCCATACTGTAGAAAATAACTGATAAAAATATAATACATAGATATCTCACCTATGGCTGTCAAAGCCTTCAGCTGAACTTCCTCATCTTCATGGCCAACAAAGTATGAGAGTACATCAAATACAGTTTCTCTAACACACACCTGAAAAGACATTTTTTTTTAAATAAAAAAAATATATGTAAAACAAATACCTTTATAAACATCACAGCTTCTAATGTAAAAAAGTGGTGTATTAAAAAAAAAACCAAATAAACAAACCAAAAAAACAACAAGAAAAGAACATTATGACTTACTTTTGTCTCTCCCATTTCTGAGGAGTCAAAGTCAAAGTGTTTACATAGGAGACCCACAGTGAAGAGAGCCCTAAGTAGTGTAGGACGTCTCTGCTTTAGTGTTTGGCAGTCTCTGTTTGCTTTATGATCTATCATCAGTCTCAACAAGACACCTGTATGTAAATGTTAACAATCTATATTCAAGTAGTTGTGACAAAATATGTCGGGAGCAGAAACAAGTGTATATGTCATGTGACTAATGATGTGGAAACAAATATACAATTCTAAACATGTAACAAAATCAAAGTAAAATTCTTTCCTGTAACACAGCAGCTTTGGTTTGAAAAGTAAAGTGTAATTTGTCTAAATATTAATGACCTACCACTAAATGTCTGGTCTCCATAATAAATGCTAACATGAAACATAAATTGTTGGTATGGCATGTCAGAAACTGGCCTCGTATAGTTCCTAGAGGACCCCTCTGATGTGACAGAATAGTACTACTACTCCCTCACACATGTCATACGAGGCCACTAATATGAGGTTGTGTATGGGGCTGGTCCATGTAAAAGCAAACAGCTACAGAGAGGAAAAAAAACTGCTGCATGAGCATGTGAATGCTTGGTGCAGACTTCTTGTCAGGGGGCCAGCTGCAGTGGGGGCTTCATGCTCCACAAGGAGTAAAAAAAAAAAAATGATGATGATGTTAGAGACTGGGGCGTCCACCAACTTACCTACCACCTACAACACGGCAATTTACAACATACAGCCACTTCAAACTTGTCATTTTCTTCATTTGTGCTAATGTATGTTGTCTATCAAAGTGATGGCTTTTACCACTAATCATTATCAAACTCATGCTTGGCATCCCCCCCCCCCACCAACCCATTATTATTGTTTGTATCCCTACATACTTGTGTGAGTATATGAGATGTAAAAAAAAAAACAAAAGAAAAGAAAAAAAAACCAACTAAATTCTTTACCTTCTTTCCCTCACACTTGTCATGTGTAGTTATCTTTACATCTGCCACATTTCAGTTAACTAACAGTGTGCATCATGAATATTCTATTTTACAGATAACCTTCCATCTATTATCTGCTTCAGCTTGGAAGTCACTTGACATAGGTGTATGTATGCTTGTGTGCTTGGTGTCTCTTGTCATTTTGATCTCACATTTGTGAGTGTGCATGTGCTACACACAAAATGAATGAGGAGCATTCAATGCTATGGGATATATATTGAAATCAAAAGAAATCAAGTCCAACACAAAAATAAGAACTTTCAACTTACAATGTCATGTCAGTACTACTGTACGGCTCTCAAACACGCAGAACTAATAAAAACAACCAGTAATGTATAGACTTTCACAAATGAGTGCTTGCATAGAATAAAAGGATTGAAATGGTAGGATCAGGTCACCAATGTGGAACTGATGACAAGAACCAGACAAATACCACTGGAACAAGAGAAGAAGTTACTGGTGAAGGAAAGGACACACACTGAGACAGTCCTTGTTCTGGAATCCCCAAGGTCAGAGAATTAGAGACAAACTAAACAAACACATAAAGAAGATAACTGGAGACAGGATGAGTCAGATGTGGAAAGTCCTGGAGCTGATAGTTCATGAAGGGATAACTTGGCATGTATTGACTTAGGGCTTATGTCTCTTGATGGTAATGATAATATGTTATATATAATATTTGCTTTTAATTTATTTATGTTTTAAAACTTTGTTATGGCTGCTTGTTACAATTATCTCTCCCCCTCAGTCATTTATCATCTGCAAATTTCTCAATCTTGTGTGTGGTGTTTTGTTTGTTTGTTGTTGCTTACTTCACCTTTGATTAATCTACCTGCTTCCACTCTATCATATTTAGGTGTTAAAGTGTTATTATCTTAGTTTCCACCTCATATGTCATGACATATATGGTTAAATTCACAGCAAATAATTTTTGAAACATGAAATGTTTGCAAGAGTGTGACAATATCAGCCACATAAATGCAGTATCCAAGAAGGTGACAACAACTCAAACAAAGCATCAGCTGTGAGTAAGTTCTGTTATGTCTTTGCTTTGTTGTATTTTATTTTTGTCGTTCTCTTAAGGAGGTCCCCGGTCGAGAAAACTCGATTTTACGTACAAAATATCGATTTTTTTACTTTTGAGCTTATTTTATTAAATAATCATCGAGGAATCGAATGAGCAGGTTTTATAACATAAAAAATGCATTTGATGTATCAAAAAGCATATTTTCTGTACCCACCCCCAGCTATGATTTGCAAATTTGTGCCGAAAATGCAAGATTTGTCGCCCAATAATACCTTAGTTACCCTGTCCATATCGGGGACTATTTGGTATCGATACACAGGGAATTTCATTGTCTGCCGTAATATCGCAAATTCGAAACTATTTTTTCTCATAGCTCTGAGTGAATTGTGTTTGAAAATTTCCGTAATTTTACGCTAATTGCCTTATAAGGAGTTGTCACGTGGTGACCTCATTCCCTCATTCCCGACTCATTGAAGACACAAAACGTAAACAACTGTTTTGATTGGTCATAACAACATTTTGGCTGCGTGCGCAAATGTGGAAGAAGCAACAGCCATTTCCGCCCGTCAACAATTATTGTTTGCTGCAAGTTCGATATTTTTCTTGTTTAAATTTCAGTGAATTGTGTTCTATTACTTCAAAATGGGAAGAATAAGTAAGAGATCAAAGCAAATATCTGCTGCCAGGTTGCGTCGACAGTATGTGATTTCTACTAGTGGTAAAGGTAAGACAGAATTAGCGGTGAATAATACACAAACTGATAGGCCTACACAAACAACGTGGAATTTCTGCATCCCAGTAGCCGATAGGCCCATGGTTCACATTGCAGATCCAGTAGTGCCTGGCCCAAGTCGATCTGATATAAAAATTAGCTTGAGCATGAGCAAGAATGTTGCTTTCTCTCTCTTCCTGGAAGTTGTGTGTCACACATGTGAAAAAGCAATTTCTAGAACGTACACATCCGAGAGGGAACCAGCAGGCCGCGGCCCTCGTGGACATGCAATCAACAAATCTGCTGTTCTTGGTGCCCTCATGTCTGGAATGGGCCCATATACATTTAATCTCTTCTGTGAGAACCTAGACCTCCCTGGCCTGCACCAGAAAACATTTCATAAATATGCAGATCAAATTTTTGATCATTTGGATACCATGCACTCTACAGTATTTCAACGTGCAGTCAGCATCGTCCGAGCTGAACACGCTAAGAGTCAGCATCGTACCATTAATAAAAAAGAAGTCATTGACATCGCTGTCAGCTTTGATGCAACATGGCTAACTAGAGGTCATAAGTCACTGATAGGTGTTGGCAGTGTTATTGACATCTTGACTGGCATGGTCATCGCTACGCATGTTATGTCTTCCTTCTGTCACACCTGTGAGACTACTGGACAGTGGCAACTGAAAAATCAGCCTGACAAATTTGAAAAATGGAAAGCAGAGCATCAGAAGGACTGCTGCCGTAATTACGAAGGGTCAGCCGGAATGATGGAGGTAAAAGCCTGTGAAGTTCTCTTTCTTCGTTCAGTCGCAAATCACAAGCTACGCTACACTGTTTTGCTATCAGATGGCGATTCCAAGGCCTACAACAGACTCTGCGACATCAAACCGTATGGACTAGAAGTTGACATAACCAAAGAAGAGTGCGTCAACCATGTTGCAAAGCGATTAGGCACTGCACTGAGGACACTGATTACTGACTGCAGGAAACAAAAAGTCACCCTTGGGGGAAATGGCTGTGGTCGTCTAACCCAAAATGCCATACGAAAATTGTGTATTTACTACACCAGGGCCACCCGCAAGCATAGTACAGCCCCAGAGATGAAACAAGCCATCATGGCTTCTCTCTACCATGGGTATTCGACAAACGACAAACCCCAACATAATTTGTGTCCCCCAGGCAAAGACTCCTGGTGTTTCTATCAGGCTTCCATCGCCAAAGGAGAAGCTGCCGGACCACACGAGACCAAGGTTCACACTCCGCTAGACTACAACCTGCTCCATAAGCACTTAGCCCCTATTTATGAGCGTCTTACTGATCAGCATTTGCTGAAGCGATGTCAGCTAGGTGCTACACAAAATGCAAATGAAAGCCTACACAATGTTATATGGAGTCGTTGCAGCAAGCGGAAATTTGTGTCATTAAAAAAAGCCAAATTCAGTGTCCTTGTGGCCGTTGGAGAGTTCAACTTTGGTCCATCAGCCAGTGCAGAAATAAAAAGGCTGTGTGGTCAAGCATCTGGAACAAACTCAATACGCCTTGGACAGGTGCGACTGAGGAAATGTCTGGCCAACAGCCAGAAACATGAGGCTGACAAACTTGTAAAAAGAAGAAAAATTAGGCAAGAGGCAAGACAAAGGCGAGAGGAGGAACTGCAAGAAGCTGAAGGAGGTGCAGCATATAGTCCTGGAGGATTTTAATTATATTCAGCCCCCCAGAATGGAGTATATTGGACAAGACAAGGCACTCGTTGAGTAAAATGCATTTTTCTTAAAACTAACATTTTATTAACCAAAAATTGTATTACTAACAAACTATCTAATAGATCAATCTAAAATTTGGCATGCATGTAGTACACATATATACCTTTAAATTGTCACATGCTTTTTTTGATATTTTGGTAATTTGCTTTGATTTTTTTTTTCTTTTTTTTTCATACAAATAAAGTGCATTTGTTTTTTAAATCATTAAAAATAGAATTTTAAACTTATCAAAAAAAGCATGTGACAAATTGTTTTAATTGTCTGTCACAATATGTGTGTGCAATTTGATAAAGTTTGGTCAATGGTAAACATAAGATTTTTGCTCTTGAAAATTGGTGAAAAACCCAATATGGCTGTTGTTTTTTTTTTTTGGGTTACCATGTAGAAGGAAAGAAGAAAAATTAGGCAAGATAAAGGCGAGAGGAGGTGCTGCAAGAAGCTGAAGTATGTGCAGCATATAGTCCTGGAGGATTTTAAACACATTCAGCCCCCCAGAATGGAGCATATTGGACAAGACAAGTCACTCGGTGACTAAAATGCATTTTTCTTAAAACTAACATTTTATTAACCAAAAATTGTATTACTAACAAACTATCTAATAGATCAATCTAAAATTTGGCATGCATGTAGTACACATATATACCTTTAAATTGTCACATGCTTTTTTTGATATTTTGGTAATTTGCTTTGATATATTTTTTTTTTAATATTTTTTTTCCATTTTTTTCATACAAATAAAGTGCATTTGTTTTTTAAATCATTAAAAATAGAATTTTAAACTTATCAAAAAAAGCATGTGATAAATTGTTTTAATTGTCAGTCACAATATGTGTGTGCAATTTGATAAAGTTTGGTCAATGGGAAACATAAGTTTTTAGCTTTCGAAAACTCTCCACATGTAAGCCTACCTTGCCGTGGTTGGAGAGCTTGAGCGCCCCAATGATCCCGGGAGCTATGCCGGCGGGAGTTTTACTCCTGGCAGGGTCACCCAAGCCGGACAGGTCCTGGGTGAGGGGCCAGACTAAATGGGCTGAGGAGTGGGTGGAACCCTATAGGTGTAGATGCAGAACCCACCGGCGAGTGGTACATGCTCTGGTCTACACCAATCCACCCCCACTTCATGGGTTAAATGCTTTCTTGCCTCATTCTTCACTGTTTGTCGTCTATCGGGAGTAGTTTGGGACCCCATACAGTGTAGGCGCAGTGCCCACCGGCGAGTGGACCATGCTCTGGCCAGCATCAACCCAAACCCCAGGCATGGGTTAAAATCCCGGGTAGATGAAGCTCGTAAGCCTTGGAAGGCAGTTCGTCTAGGAGAAGGAAAACTCTGATCTCAAACCACCTGCTGCCTTGCAGGTAGGCTGGGGACAGTCAAGGGCTAAGGAACGCAACCCTACAGAAACGCTTGTTGAAATCGGATGCACTGGGCTACATGCTCAACGAAACAGTGCAACGTACTTCGCCTAATGAAGATGTCACGAATACAATTTAAGCGTTGTGGTGCTCGTCCCGTGGAGTCCCGCCAGGCGGCGAGAGTGCCGGACCCCCACCTCGAAGGGGTCCAACCAATACTACTGGTGGTCACCTTCCCCTGAATTGTGGAGTCAAGGTACAGAGGGAAAGGGCAAAAGCTATTGACCAAACACCAAGAACACTCAACATTCTGCAGTGGAATGCAGAAGGAGTTCTGAACAAAAAAGTCCCCCTAAAAAACCGCCTTTATGAGGATCAAATAGATGTGGCTTGCATCCAAGAAACACATCTCAACAGCAACCACAGATTCTCAATAAGAGGATACCAGGCTTTCCGACTCGACCGAGAAGGACACAAAGGAGGTGTGCTATTACTTACCCGAAACTCAATACCAAGTAGCGAGGTATCCATGAACTTCAACGACCAGTCGGAAATTTTAGGGGTTGACATTGAAATAAACAACACGAACATGCGTATCTAAAATTTGTATGGCCCACCGAGCAAAGACCTGTCACTTGAAAGTATGGAAATAAAGAGCTCAAACTGCATTGTGGTCGGAGACTTCAACAGCCACTCGGAAAGATGGGGATATCTGGATACAGACAGTAGAGGAGAGGAAGTGGAGGACTGGGAGATAGACACAAATCTTCACCTTATCAACAGGCCAGATGATAAACCCAGTTTCTACTCTAGAAGATGGCACACCACTTCCACTCCAGACCTAGCTTTTGCCACAGGGGACATATTTCACAAAATTGACCGACAGGTACTTGGCCAGCTAGCAGGCAGCGACCACAGACCAATAAAGCTAGTGGTTAATATGGAGTATGTTCCCCATGAAGTGAAACCATTGCCCCGATGGAATTACAAAAGAGCTGACTGGGACAGTTTTGCAGTGCTGACTGACAGCCTTTGCGAAACCATCAACACACGAAACAACAGCATGAAAAATATGGTTGAAAGCTTTAATAGAGCAATACTTCAAGCAGCTATTGAGACTATTCCGAGAGGGGCAAGAAAAAACTATAAACCATACTGGAATGAAGATCTGCAAAAACTTGAAGATGAGGTAGCACAAGCCAGAGACACGGCAGAAACAGAACAAACAACTGAGGCAAACATCTTGCTCAAAGCAACCACTGCAAAGTACAGAAGAACATTAAACCAAACAACACGAGACTGCTGGAAGCAAACAACAGAAAATCTCAACCTAGATAAAGAAGGGAACAAGCTGTGGAAACTAGTTAGAGCTTTGAACAACGAAGAACCTTACAAAAATCACATCACAATCAAACAAGGTGAAAATATGCTCTCGGGAAAAAAAGCTGCAAATGCACTCATGGAACACTATGCTGGTGCAAACCACATTGATGTCCCTATAGACAGAAGAAAGGCCATCATTGATGAACAAAGGAATCATGATAACAAAAAGCTTGCACCAGAAGAACACATGATGGCAAAGTTAACAATGCAAGAATTAGAAGAGGCAATGAGGGCGCTAAAGAAAAAGAAGTCACCCGGAAAAGATGGGATAACCAATGAAATGCTAACAGGCCTAGGAACAAAGGCAAAAAAGAAGCTTCTGGCCATCCTAAACTGCAGCTGGAAAAGAGGAATAGTACCACAGGCATGGAAAGATGCCATACTGATTCCAATACCTAAGAAAGACAAAGTTCAGACAGAACCAAATGGCTACAGACCTATCAGTCTACTTAGTTGTGTTGGAAAATTGATGGAGCGCATAATAAATACTCGACTTATGTGGCATCTAGAGGAAAAACATCTCTTAGCCCCACAGCAAGCAGGATTCAGGAAACACAGATCCACTGAAGACCAGATCACTTATATAACTCAGAAAATTGAGGATGCTTTCCAAGAAAAAAAGCACACACTGGTGGTTTGGGTGGACCTAGAAAAAGCATTTGACAAAGTGTGGAAAGATGGACTGAAAGTCAAGCTGCAAAGAAGTGAAGTGTGTGGGAGAATGTTCAAATGGATCAGCCACTATCTTGAAAATAGAACGGCCAGAGTCCAACTACAAGGACAGACCAGTAGGAAGATGGTATTGGAGCAGGGTGTTCCCCAAGGGGGAGTCCTGTCACCCACATTGTTCCTCACATATATAAATGACATATCAGAGAATATTCCAAGAAGAACCCACAATGCCTCCTTTGCAGACGACTTAGCCCTGTGGATCTCAGAGGAATATATCTCTACGGCAAGCATTCGGATGCAGCAAGCCCTAACATCACTGGAGGAGTGGGCCAAGGCATGGCTAGTAAAGATAAATGAGGAGAAAACATCATTCACAGTGTTTCTCTCTCTAACAAACCACAGATCTCCAAATTGGTGCTAAATGGGAAAAATCTACATCTGGATGAAAACCCAAACTACCTAGGCATTACCTTTGATCGCCGCTTGACTTGGAAAACCCAGATTGAAAAAAACAGGACAAGAGCAAGGCAGAGAATGGCAATCATGAAAAAACTTGCTGGCACGGTTTGGGGAGCAGACGAGAGAGTACTAAAGAATCTATATACTGGGCGAGTGAGACCAGTCTTAGAATATGGCATTGCAGCATGGTCAACAGCCGCTAAGTCGAACTTTGACAAAATAAACAGAACCCAAAACCAAGCAATGAGAATCATAACTGGGGGCATGAAATCAACACCAATAAAAGAGTTGGAAAAGATTACTCACCTCCAGCCTATGGAGGATAGAAGAGATAGCAGAGCCCAGCAACAAGCCGAGAAATTCAGGAGGCTGATAGATCACCCAATGCACCAGAGAATAAATGGACTTTGAAGGGGAAGACTGAAGCGAAGCAACTTTGTAGAGACAGTCAAAACAAAGATGAGAGCAGACCCCATAAATGCAATATCAACAGCTACGCCAATATGTACTGCACACAAGCTACCAATTTGGAAACAACAGTGCTTCCCTGAAATGATAGAAAATGTTCCTGGTATTGAGAGAAAGAACAGTCAAACTGAAACAGAAAGGAGAGTCCTAACCACAAAATATATAGAGAAACATTACCCAAGCAACACCTGGATCCATGCGTACACAGATGGATCAGCAACTAATGCAACAGAAGATGGGGGTGGAGGAGTCTTCCTGAGCTTAAGCAATGGCACACAAAAAAAGATAGCAGTCGCAACAGGGAAATTTTCAACTAACTTCAGAGCAGAGGCAGAGGCCATAAAAACTGCATCAGAAATTCTAATGACAGAAGAAAGCTCAGAGAGACCAGTAGTTATTTTCTCAGATGCGCTGTCAGTGATTACAACACTGAAAAGTCAAAAAAATGCTGAACTGGATGACCTAAGAGTAACACTTTACAGACTATGTCAGCAATACAAAAGAGTTGTGATACAGTGGATCCCTTCTCACTGCAACATCCCTGGAAATGAAGAGGCTGACAGATTGGCAAAGGAAGGGGGAAAACTTCCTCAGCTGGACACAAATATAACCTATGAGGAGTCCAAGAGTTTTATCAAGCGCAGATACAGGCACAAGTGGGAAGAAGAGCATCCAGGCCACACAAAAAATGATCCGTATTACCAGCTCAGCAGAAGTGAACAAGTGGTAATCTTTAGACTTCGCACTGGTCATAACAGATTGAGATACCATCTGTTCAACAAATTAAAGATAGGAACTACGGATGAGTGTGACTGTGGCACTGGTAAAATGACTGCCGAACACCTGCTTCAAAGGTGCCCAACATATGAGGAACAGAGAAGACGCATATGGCCATCACCAGTACCCTTCCTGGAGAAAATCTATGGAGATATCAACAGCATCAGGCTGACCACTGCTTTCTTTGAACTTATTCAAGTTGACATCTGAGGGTGAACGAAGAAGAAGCTCTCGAAAAGTGGTAAAAATCCAATATGGCGGATGTTTTTTTGGTTACCATGGTAACCACATGTTTTTTAACAAAATAAACTGTGGAATTTGGTTTATGGACATACACTGTGTCTATTGAGCACATAAAAAGTTTGAAAATGTTATTAGAACAAAAAGTTAGTTTTCACTGTAGGGGAACCCCTTAATCTTTCCAGTTATATTTTGACCATTTCAATATTTCTAGTTCAGTCCCGCGACGAGTCGCCCATTATTGTCGTAAATTTTGATAGATAGGTCTGAGATATTTATGGTCCCGTCCGAGCAGAGGGTGATAGTGAGCTATGTGAGAGGAAGGTGTGAGAAATAGTCCTGTTTCACGAGGAGAACTGGTGTAAGAGAAAAGCACAGTTAGACTATTCTCTGTTATGTCTTGTCTTCTTCTTCTTGGATACTAGCCCCCGACAGACAAAGAAGTCAGTGGCCATCACGCCTAGTGGCGTCTTGTAGGGCAGCAACAAAATGTCCCCACTTTGCTCGGTCAGTGGCCCTCCTTCGCGCTGTGCCCCAACTCGGGTCCATGTTTTGCATCTCGGCCTCCACAGCTCCCTGCCAGGTTGTCTTCGGTCTGCCTCTCTTTCGCCGTATCTTTTTTGTTTTCTTACCCTGAGGTCCAATAGTTCTAAGCTTCACCTTTATTACTGCTACTACTAGGTAGTGATCACTTCCCACATCTGTACCTCTTCTTACTTTCATGTCTTGTAATGAGTGCCTCCATCTAACCTTGACCATTAAGTAATCTATCTGGTTTCTGTCACGGCCATTTGGTGGATTCCTGTTAGTTTGTGAATTTTTTAATGTGGGAAGAGAGTTCCTCCACTGACTAAGTTGTTAACGCTGCAGAAGCCTATCAGTTTACCACCATATTTGTTTGCAGCACCGCCGCCATATCTCCCTATCACACTTTCGTTGTATGCATTGTCTGATCCAACTTTAGCATTAAGGTCTCCTATTACTATGATAATGTCGTATCTTGGGGTAGTTTCCAGTTCTTTTTGCAGTTGATAGAACTCATCCTTGACCTCTTTGTCACTGTCATTTGTTGGTGCACAGCATTGTATTATGGTAATGTTGCTGAATCTCCGTTTCAGTCTCGCTCTATCAATCTATTGTTGATCAGTTTCCATTCAAGTAAGAACTTTTCTATTCCGTTTTTAGGATAATGGTTAGGCCTTCACTGTGTTGACCACCCTCTCTTCCAGAGTAAAGCTGTTTTAATTCTACCTGTCCCAGTCCATCTGGTCTCGCTTATCCCTAGGATATGTAGTCTGTAGTTTCTCATTTCCACTGTCATCTGTTTTCCTGTCTCATTCATAGTCCTGGCATTCCAAAATCCTATTCTAGTTTCATATTTTGCGATCAGAACGTTTGTTTTCGAGCCAGTAGCTTCCTTTCAGCTTTCACCACAATTCATCATCATCATCAGTTGCCATCTCCACAACGAAGGTTGGCTATAATGGATCTCCAACGTCTTCTGTCTCTTGTTTTGGTGGTGCACTCTGATAGACTCTTTCCTGTCCATATCTTGATGTTATCTTCCCACTTATAGCGCCGTCTTCCCCTTGCACGTTTGCCTTCAACTCTCCCTTCTGTTATGGTCTTCTGCAAGGTGTTATGCCTTTTTATGTGGCCAAAGTATTTTAGCTGCCGAACTTTGACCTCCCTCATTAGTTCTCTTTTCATACCTAGATTTTCTAGGACCTCCTTATTTGTTTTCATCTCTTTCCATGAGATACGCCCCATTCTTCTATATATCCCCATTTCAAGAGCCTCAATTCTTTCTTCCAAAAGCTTATTCATCGTCCATGTTTCTGCACCATACAGAAATGCAGAATATATATAACACTTTATGATTCTCAGTTTTAATATTTTAGATAACTGTTTGGATGTCAGTTGACCTGGTTGACCGCATGCAGAAGGATCTCACTATGGACCCAGTGATAGGCAGGGGGAGCTGAGAAGTGGTTCAGTTCAGGACATGACAATTCCTTAGGAGAGCCCAGAACCAGGGCAAAGTATTATAGCTCTGCGTAGTTGGAGAGTCCCCTTGGATGGCGGGGAATGCATAGTATGCCACATGTTTTTTACTCTTAGCTTGGGATCAGATGTGACTATCCTTTAATTGCAAGCCAAGCTGGAGAACCTGGAGCTCATGGCTTCAGCTCAGTACATTTCGAAATGTCAGAAAAGCCAGAGGAAAAGCATAGATCTACAGTGTAGATAAAACTAAGGAGTCTTCAACTTGGTATTTGCTGCAAAAGAGCGAGAAGCTCAGTAGCCCTGGTTAAACAACAACCCACAATTAAATGGTAAGCGTGGCCAAAAAATGAAAAACTCTCTCTTACCGTAGAACTTTTTGAAACAGTCCTTGACTAGCTCATAGTTATGGCTCACATCATTCACAACAGCTCCCAAGCAACTGATACAACTCTGAACCACCTGCAAATGAACAAAAGTGTTCGTATTTATAAATGCCTACAGCTTTTACCTACATTTTATTGTTACGTTATGTATTTCTTGTATCTGCACAATACACTTTCTTCTCATACATCTGACTGCACTATATGTGTCTACAGTAAGATTACACTGGCACATGCTTTCCATTTTCACCATCATGAGAAGTGGACTGCAGACAGAAATATGATGCAAAAAACATGATATTATAATAACTTAACATAAATGCTTGGTAGCGTATGCTCCATGTGGAGCTAATAAGCAAAACAAAATCAAGAAGAAGTCACTCACCATCATTCCATGTTTAAGAATTAATTTGATCATGTCCTCCTCAACCTGCGCCAAGAAAGACTCACTCGGGTGATCCATCAGCGGTATCACAAGTTCTAGAATTCTGGCTACATAGTGAAGCACCATGAAATCTCCCTGAGTCTGCAAATGTTATATTGGTTACGTAAAAAAATACATTATTTATATTTTTCAAACGTCAAAATGCTGTATGATCTTTATGTTAAAGGAGCAATAAGCGTAAGATAATTATAGGAATGTGATGATATATCTCAAATCTAAAAGTAATCCCATCACACGATCAATTACTTTGATTCCTTTGCTTGCATCCTTCATTCATTGTGTGCCTGTCATTTTCTCCATCTCTCGCTAGGTATATTTTCGCCCTTCAGTTCGGACACAGCGTTGCAGATTACAAAAGTCAGAACAAGAAGAGATTTTCTGTACAACACAGTCCAGCTGAGAGAGTAGGGATCGAAGAGGGAAGGCAAACCCGGTCTCAAAAAATGCTGTGCTGAAGTCAGATGTGTCGGCCGAAAGGCGCAGATATCACAGCTCCGGTGTAAACAGACACAACGCAACCAATGTCCTTTTCAGGACGAACGAGTAAGAAGAAAAAGAACAAGAAGAGAGATGAGAAGGAATTACATGCTTGCTTGCATATGTGTTTTGGGCAGAAGTAAAAAGAACAAGATTTTTCAGATACATCAAGATACTTACATTGCACTTAATGTCAAGGTAAGGCTGTAGTGTGGTTGCATGTTCCACCATGAGATCCGGTTTGATTTTGCTGAACAGGTGCAAAGTTGATAAACAACCAACAAGACGTCCACTGATTGCCCTGCCATCAGATTTTTCTGCAAATTAAATGCTCATTAAATCAATATTGTCTATTTCCAAGCAGCACAATATAACCTATCATTCTGCTCTAATTAGTTTGTGGTAAGATTCAGCTAGATACTGAATATTTTCAAACAATGCTTCAAACAACAGTGATGACAGGAGGACAAGACTTGTATTCATATACCAGGACTGTGACGAAAGTACTGAGATTCTGTCTTTCAAATGGCCCATGTCTTTTTCTCCTTGCATTTTGTTCACCCTTAGATTCTGCAGTGAGCAGAATCTGATCATTACAAACACAAAGTTCCCCCATAAGCGCATACATGCATACACTAGATGTGAACCAACCAAGAATGAGAAGTCAGTGATCGACTATGCCATTGTTCGGAGAAGCTCATTCAGATATGTCCAAGATGCAAGAGTCTGGAGGGGGCCAGAGATTGGAAGTGATCACTACCTG
The DNA here is from genome assembly GCA_024509875.1 of Oreohelix idahoensis. Classification (NCBI taxonomy): domain Eukaryota; kingdom Metazoa; phylum Mollusca; class Gastropoda; order Stylommatophora; family Oreohelicidae; genus Oreohelix; species Oreohelix idahoensis. Next base: position 123,476 of record JAMPIV010006724.1, read on the forward strand.
CTAACAATCAAACGAACAACTGAAAGAGTTGCTCAGCCTAGGAACTGCCCAACATCACGCAAGAAACCAAGTAAACGAGCAGGAGAAATGAGCATTAGGACCTACAAGCTGAGAGAGCCAGAAATTAAGACCAGATATCAGGGGCTTATTGCTACAGCAGTGAGCAACACAGAAGAACGACCTGATGACTTGGAAACCCTCTGGAATAAATTCAAGGATATCATAAAGACAGCTGCTGCAGAAGCATGCGGTGAAGTCCGACTTGGGAACCAGCGAAAGAGGACACCTTGGTGGACAGAGGAAGTCAAAGAGAAAATAAGAGAGAAGAAAATGGCATGGAAACAATACTTAGGAGCTAAAAACACAACAGGACAAATGGAAAAATATAGAGAATATGTGACACTCAGAACAGAAGCAAAGAACAAAGTGCTAGCAGCAAAACAGAAGTCCTGGGAAGAATTTGGAGAAAAGCTAGAAAAAGATGTACAAGAAAACCAGAAATTGTTCTATAAGACCCTAAAGAACATGAGGAAGGAAAAACAATGCCCTCTCAAATTTATAAAGGACAAGCAAGGCAAATTGCTTACTGCCCCGAAGGAAGTAATGGGAAGATGGAAAGAATATTTCTCAGAACTCCTGGATGGTGAGCATGGTGAAGCATCAGAAATGATAACCACTAGCACAGAAGAGAAAACCAATGATGGTGAAGATGACATAAAGATGGAAGAACTGAGGGCAGCACTAGAGAAAATCAAGATGGGCAAAGCAGCAGGACATGATGGTATAACACCAGAAATGGTTAAGTACATGGGAGCATCAGGCGACCTATTACTCTTAAAGGTCCTACAGGCAGCAAGGTGCAACAAGACCATACCAAAGGATTGGGAGATTGCCATCATAACACCAATTTTCAAAAAGGGTGACAATCGACAATGTGGAAACCATAGAGGCATATCCCTTCTCAGTGTCCCTGGTAAAATCTACTCTAGAATCCTAGAGCAGAGACTCTGACGCCTAGCTGAGCCACAATTGGATGAGGTCCAGTGCGGATTCCGAGCAAACCGAAGTACTCAAGACCTAATCTTCACACTCAGACAGCTGAGTGAAAAGGCCCTTGAGTATAAGAGTGAAATCCATCTTTGTTTCATAGATCTGGAAAAGGCGTTTGACAGGGTCCCCTGGAGCAAACTTTGGGACTGTTTGGCAAGGAAGAATATTCCAGCACCTCTGATTCATGCTATACAGAGTTCTACAAGTCTTGCAGAAATTATGTGAGGACAGCAAACCATAAGTCAGAAGAGTTCAGGACCACCACTGGTGTAAGACAAGGTGATATCCTATCACCTTACCTCTTCATACTCCTTATGGACGATGTCATCAAGACATGTAAGGAGAGAACAAGAAAGTATTCAGTGGGGTACTGGAAGATGAGACAGGTCTATATTTCGGAGCTGGCATTTGCTGATGATGTTGCCCTGATTGCTAAATCAGAGGCACATCTCCAATCCAACCTGCAAGTCTGGAAGGAAGAGCTGGAGAAGAGAGGGATGGTCATAAGCAGCTCTAAAACAAAATCCATGGTGATATCACGAGAAGAAAGAAAACATCAGATTAAGTTGGGAGAACAGGTCCTGGAGCAGGTCGACCACTTTAAATATCTCGGAGCTATTATAGACCGAAAGGGAGGCATCAAAGAAGAGTTGGCCACTCGAAAAGCAGCGGCTGGGAGACTTTTTCAGGCCATAAATCGTGGATTCCTCAGCAAGAAAGAGGTTGGTAAGAAAACGAAGATGGCTGTATACCGCTCCACCTATGTCCCAGTCTTGACATATGGATGCGAGTCGTGGGCAATGACTACAACCCACAAAAGCCAGATCCAAACCTCAGAAATGAGGTATCTGAGGAAAGTGGTTGAAGTAACAAGAAGAGACATGGTCCGCAACCAGACGATCCGTCAAGGCCTAAAATCCCATCCGCTGCAGACCCAAATAGAACAGTCCCAACTAAGATGGTTTGGCCATGTCTGCCGAATGGGAGAAGATCGGCTACCACGACAAGCATGGGAAACAAAGAGCCAGGGATCCAGACCTCCAGGACGACCCAGAGTCCGCTGGGAGGACAACATTAGACAATCTTTGAAGGAATGAGGACTAGAATGGAACCAGGCCAGGAAGAAGACAGCTGATAGAATGGTCTGGAGCTCTCTCTTCCAAACCTCTACACCTCACGGTAGAAGGGGAACGACTAAGTAAGTAAGTTAGCATTTTGTTCACTACTTCTAGGAGGGATTACAGAAAAATCCTTCTCCACGTTTCTTCTCCTTCTATTTATTTGCGTTTTTCAGAGAGATTACGGTGGAGTTTCATCTCATCTACATCTATGTTCCTTCTCTATGACTAGTAGTCTTGTTTAGTGTTGGTGTGTAGGGAACTGTTGCATTATTATTCTAGACGAAGGACTTTAGAGCCTAGATCAGATTGGCACCAGTTTTAGTCTTTTTAAAGATATGGCATGCGGCTAGACGCATGTTTCGGGATTTTATATATATATATAATTCCGACACTGTTGCTTCCTTTGCTACTAGAGGGTAGGGCTTAATCCCGTTTCTTTGTCTAAAACCCATGCACGTTGCATCAGAATGATCTAAGGTTCTGATTGGCTGAGAGCTAACTGCAGTTGAAATGCAGAGCTCCCATTGGCTTAGAACCACGCCGCGCATATGACGTCATGAAGTCGGCGCGTGGGGTCTTGATAATAAATACGCCCGAATTTCATAAGTTCGGTCTCTAAAAATTAATTGCCAAGCCGCGTTCCTGATTCAAATTATACTGACTAACAAAAAAATTTTTTTTTTACTTTCTCTAACATTTCTATGTTTTTCTGGTCAATTTTAATGCGCTGTTTTTAAATCTGCAAACCGTTTTTCTCTATCAGGTCGGGATCTCTAGAAATACGCAATTGAAGTTTTTTAACAAGGCATACAGTATTATAACATCATTCATACAAGAAGTGTAACAGTTATGTAGGCTTGAATTTCTTTGCAGTCGACTCTCGTCGGTGAATGGCATGTGGTACATCGCGATGAAGCATCCAACAATAATCGGCAAGCATGGTCACACTCCACCGTCCTTGATAGCGTGACTCCATTATGGCGATATCTTGATGGAATCGTTCTCCATGTTCATCGCTGACTTCGCCAAGTTTGTCAGGGAAAAATTCAAGATGCAAATCAAGCAAATGGATTTTGAGGGACATGTTACAGCCCATAATTCTGTATGCATCTATGCACTGCTTAACAATATGCACATAGTCGACAGATTTGTGATTTCCCAGAAAGTTATCGACGATCGATTTGAATGCCATCCATGCGCAAAGTTCACTACCATGTAACAAGTTCTCGAATTGTTTGTCTGCAATAACTTTCCTAATCTGAGGTCCTACAAAGATACCTTCCTTTATCTTTGCATTGCTAACTTGCGGAAACTTTTCTCGAAGATAAGTGAAAGCTTTGCTCGTTTTATCTAACGCTTTTACAAAATTCTTCATGAGCCCCAACTTTATATGTAACGGTGGTAAAATGATGCCGTCTTTGTTAACTAATGGCTCATGTATTACATTTTTATGCCTGAGCTGCATACGATCCCTGATAGGCCACACCTTTCTTGCACAATGTTCCTGTCTGTTGCGGCTGTCCCATTCACACAGGAAGCAACAAAATTTAGTATACCCAGTCTGCATGCCCGTGAGAATTGCAATGACCTTTAGGTCTCCACAAATCCGCCATTGGTAGTCATTGTACTTTATTTTTGCCAAAAGTATAGCCATATTGTCATAAGTTTCTTTCATATGAACAGAGTAGGCGACTGGAATTGATGAAAATAAATTTCCGTTATGCAATAACACGGCTTTTAGACTAGTTGTGGAAGAGTCGATGAAAAGTCGCCATTCGTTGACTATGTGCTCATGACCGAGGTGCACCATTAGACCGTTTACATCTTTGCAATAGCAAATGCCATCATCCATCTCAAAGTATTGAACAAGTTCTCTGTGTCTATGACGAAATTTAGATATCGGAGTATTGGGCGCTAAAAGATTTCATTCTCTGAATCGCGAACCGAGTAATTCTGCTTGTCCTTTGGTAAGAGCGAGATCACGTATTAGATCTGAAAGTTCTGAATGGTTAATTAAGTGAACACCATCATTCACTGGTATATAATCCGAGTCAGAATTAGTTTCTAAAGCAGGTAAACTATCACTTTCTGATGGTTCATTCACGTCCAACGTATATTGTTATGGTGGAACTGGGATCGGACACGTGATTGGATCATGAGGCACTGGTTTCGATACTGATTCAATATTTGGATAAACCACAGACTTTCTAGTTTTAAAAGTGAAACCATGGATATTTGTCAAGCAGAAGTAACAATCAGTAGCGTGATTTGTCGGTTCACGCCATATTACTCCAAAAGGCATCGACTTATGCTTCGGCGATTTTCGTAACCAACCTGCCAATGTATTTGCACAAGTCGAAAAAACTGCATTTGGCTTCCAAGATTTATTTGCATCATCAACTTTCGAATCGAAATAACGTTCAAATGCTTTCTTTAGTAATGGTGTAAAGTTTTTCTGGTGAACACGATCGGTAAAATATCCACACACGTAACAGAACAGATCAGCCGAATTTCTACAACTTCTAGAAGCCATATTTCGCTCAGAATTATTTAAAAATACAGTAACTATTTGAAAATTAGCGTAACATATGTCATGCATCTTTTAGCAGTATAAAAAGTAGAATTATTTTGCATTTTATTAATTTTTAATAAGTTTTATAGTAAAAATGAAACGGAGCAAATAACGGTTTCCCAAAAATATACTTATTCACAAATATCTTAAGAACCCGATGTGATAGAGATAAACGGATTTCAGATTTGAAATCAGCGCAAGAAACTGACCTAAGAACACTTATTCTTATATAAGAAAGAAAAATGTTGTTTGTCAGTGTTATCGATTGCCTTTCAGTGGGAAAATTCGAAATTTGGTAAGCAGAATTTTCGTGGTAACTTTATTTAATTTTTGTCTAAGCCTAGGCCGATCAGTAAAGTTTCTTTGGGCAGTTTAAGTTTAATGTTAATTCTTATCGCCAGAGCCATCAAATATTATTTTAGTGATAGACTTGAGAAACTTTAGAGGTTCATAATAATTCCTTAATTCAGGAATAGCGGTATGGTTAAAAAGTTGAGATGCCACGGACGTGCTTTGTATTTATTGCAAAGTGGGTTGGGAGAGAAACCCGCATCTCTGTCGTAGGTAAATGTACAGAATAGCGGGAGTCTGTGTATTTGTGATTTTATTGAGAATGTAATGCTACAAGTTATTTATATTATATAGTTACCCATCTATCTGTAAGCACGGGAGTGATAGAGAAAAGAATTGGAAGCAAGTGGGTGCGTTCATTACGGGATATTTATTTGATACGATGTTCAGAGGGACGAGGGGGAGAGAAGCACATGGTCATAAAAATGGTAACCACGTGTTTGTAACTACTGAGATTTAATTGATAACCATTATGGATAACTTCTAGGCATGTATATGCTAGCCTCTAAAAGGGTATATGTTATTGATTGTGCATTATGGTTCTGTGAATTCAGAAGATGGGAGAAGTCATTTTAAAAGGGAATTATTTTGTATTACATTTTGAATGTGATTACTATTATTGACGGGAAGTTTAGGAATTCCTAGAGATAGAGTATTTTTGTGTTAATAATTTGCTGCATGTAGGGTCAGCGTAAGAAGTAGGCCACAGTACGTCTGCCCGATAAGACCAGTGAAATATTGTTGTTGCTCGGATTTAATCAGGCAAGAACAGACGATCTGGGTCAGCCAGTGTTTATTTTGGGGCTCATGGGAGAGAAGGGAACAGTGGAGGAGTGGACTGTGTTGGCTTGATTTTTGTATGGTGGTGCATAACGGGAGAGAGTAGGGGAGCTGTATTGTTTATAGACGGGGGAGACTTAAGTGTTAAAGACTTAAGGGTTAGTCAGGGAGTTATTTGTTATTAGAAATGTATTATTTACGTGTTGTTTAGCTGTTGTGTTTTTTTGTCTAACAGCAGGTAGCGCAGCTTTTTTTGAGGGGGCAGAGCGGAAGTTGCAATAACTTCCTCCCGGCAAAAAGATTGGCATCTCAGACGCAGGGTTTGAGATCTTGCCAGAGGAGGACGAAGAAAAGAGAACAAACCCGTTTTTCCAGGCAGGGGAAGACATTTCTCTAGTGGAAATAGCATTCGTGGGAAAATCCATGAGCGCTAAGCTCGTTCTGTTACACACGCAAAATTGGCATGCTGCCAGCGTTGTCGTAATTATTTCGCTTCGTCCCAGCCATAATAACGCCGAAGGCCTGAACCCATAGGAGGGAGAGGGCAGGTAACTCCAGAGTGGTAGTAGCAAAACCAGCTACCGATTCCAATTTCCAGAATCCAGTGGGGTTCTTTTTAAACCTTAGTCATCAGTTCCAGAATGGTGGAGAGAGAGAGGGTGACCATACTCTCCACAGAAGTCATCGCAGTTGTCCCAAGTATAGCAGATGACAGCTGCTGACGTTTTTTTAGAAGAGTTAATTGTGTAGCAGTGTTCGGGAGATTTCAGGATAGGCTGTGCGGAAACGAGGTCTGTGCAGAGTTGGCATAGACACTTCATAGTAGTTCCAGCTGATTGTGCACTTAACATTTAATTTAGAATAGTTTGTGGAAGTGGAGGCTCGACCTCTGAGACCCCACCAAGTGCAGTGTGGTTTATTTTTGTCTAATCCAAACTTCTGTCCCCATACAGGTTGCAATTGTGGGAGAAGGGTTGAGGTTGATGCATTTTTAACTGTGCTTGATTTTGTTCCAGGTGTGCACCCTCGCACTTTATGTAACTGACATGTATATGAGTTTTTGTTTGTTTTAGGTGTATAATAAAAACTTGTATACTTTTTTAGCTGAATCAGTCATTTCATTTAAGTACAGTAGCTATATGTTGTCTGTATCTTGGTGTTTGTGAATCTTGATATAACCTTATCCCCTTAGGGTAGCTAGAGGTCGTTGACAACTATAGCACATAAGACGTCCGAAGTGGCGAGGAAAGAATCAACCTCGGTTCTTAACCTCGGAGCCAAGTGTCAACTGTTCACATTTCACTATCATTTTCTTCTAAATCTATCTTTTCAGTCTTTCTTCTCACTAGTGTCTTGTCACTATATGTAGACAATCTCTAGTCGTAAATCCATTTCGTGACAAGGACAATGAAATAAAGACATGAAGACATCTAAGCAAGAAATGAACTATGAAGTGGCTAACATATGAAGTGGCTAACATGTATGAAAAACAACCACTCAACTTGTCCAATCATCATTTTTCGGCTCCCATCAATTTACTACCAGCCCTCCTGGCTTGTGCCTTCTACTCAAGCTCTCAGAATGCTTTCTTTAAAGAAAGTGAGTTAGCAATCTAGACTCCTGTTAGCTTTCTCAATAATTGGCCTTAATCCTCACTGATAGAGGAACCCCTCTCAACCTGGATGGCTGAGTTCAAATTACTAGCCATGGATGGTTTGCTCATGAATCTGACTGAAGTCTTTGTGGTTTAATTTGTACAGTATGGGGAAGTCCAACTTTCCTTAGTTGCCTGTTATGATTTGCATGGTACAGGGCAGTGTTATTCTTCTTTGCTCCCCTTTCAGGTCCCAGTAACACTGGAGGAACTTTGATCAATAATGTTCAGTGCACTCTGAGAAATCAAAGCTTTTAAAAGCAGATTTGTTTTGTCTAGACACTTTCAAATGTTTGAACCATCCTAGGTTTGGGTATTACTGAATCTGGACATGGTGCATTATATTTATTAAATCTGAATGAAAATTTTTGTTTTCTGACAAAGTAGTTATGCTTTTAAAAGTGTTAATGTCTTCTTTTTTCCAGTTTTGAATGTACAGTTGACATTAAAAAATCCGGCAACCTCCGGACCTGAGGAGTGCCGGATTGTTGAAAATGCCAGATTTTTTTTGGTTATATATGCTGTATATATTTAACAGAAAATGACTACCTGTACAGTCCTTTAAAGAAAGAAAATTAAATGTTTACGTTTTACATCATTTCTTTTATTTGCTGAATCCATAATGGGGCTATACAGCAGCAAATAAATGATAAAATGAGAAGGAATGAGCAGGAATGCCTGTTGCAAGCAAGACCCAAACAGCTGCATCAAAACATAAACGGCTCCAGAAAACAGTGGCGGGCCAACGAGGTAAATTAAAAAATGCGCTCCGAAATCCATTCCGGAAAACTGAAGGAACCGGATTATCGATGGCCGGATTTTTGAATGTCAACTGTATTAATTACCCTATGTGTTTTTTATTTTTAGTGTACCTAAAAGCAAACCTAAAGATAAAAAACGGCTTTTAACAAAGACTAACAAAGAACACCTTTCTCTATGTTTGTTAAGTTATTCTTAGATATCTACTTCACTGTTTTTCACAATAGCCATACACAACAGAGAAACAATCAGACAGAAAAGTATACATTTACCAAAAGCCCAAAGGTTGTTTATATCTGGACATATCCTGTCAATATACCTTGTGTCTAGGTTGAACAGGTGTGCATCTCACTAAAATGAGGCAACACTCAAAAACTCCTTTTTAAACAAAGAGACAGAGATAACTCCTTCTAAACAAAAATTGAGAAAACTCCTTTTAAACAAAAATATTAAGAGGGAAAAAAATAAAAATATAAATGCAAATCTAAATAGTGAGAACACATGAGTAAGCTACTGTTGTACTTACCAACACTTTTTTCTTCAATCCTGAGCACATTTTCCACAAGACAGTCAACAATCTGCTTGCAAGATGTAATTGCTGCTTTGTTGTAATTACCTTCCTCATCCTTTTTCAACAACTAAGTAAGATTCAAAGACAAACAAATCAATACAACACATGGCAAAACAGATCACAGCAAGTCTTACTTCTTTCTCCCCCAAATATTACTCTCACAAACATGAATTAATGTTGTATTGCGTTTTTAATAGAGACTACGGGGGAGAATATTAGATTTTTACCAGTTCGTTTTTTTCACCAGCTGTTTTCGCTAGATAATCGCGATCAGGGAATCTCATTTTCTTTGTTTAAAAGAAATCGCGGTCGTCGCGTAACGTGACGTAATTTTTGGACACGCTGTCTGCGTGTTGTTTTCAAATCTATTGGCGGATGCTCGGTTGTTTAATTTTGTAGGAATTTCATTGGCTGGAGAGGAACGCCAGTGTGACGTATCTGGCCTTGTTGTCTGTAATAAATACTAGAGGAAATTAATTGTGGGCCCATTTCCCAAAGAATATTCAGCTGTGCGAATCTACGTCATAGCACTTGCTATTCAGTGAGAAATTTGATCTATTGGGTAAGCCATTATTTAGCGTGGTACTTGTAATTCGCTTCTAACAGAGACTAGCCGGTTAAAGTATAAGCTTTCCTCAGGAGGTTTTAATTTAGTTCTTAAACCGAAGTGCCAGCCACTACGATCTCAGAGAAGGTATTTAATGTAAGAAGTGCAGAGAATTCTTTATATGATATAGCCGTGGCAAGGAGTGTGTAAAGATTTTGAGACAACTAATGTGAGCTCCGTAATATTTAAAAGAAGGTCTAAATTGTTAAAGAAGGTCGGTACGAAAAACCTGCATCTTTGATTTATGATAAACTTCTGTGTATAAACGGGAGCGGGATTTTGTAATTTTAAGCACGTGGGCACGATTATTGTATTGAGTTTTAATTCAGGAATGTTACCCAGAGAAGGGTGTAGTTAACATTATGGTGAACACGTGTATTTAACTATAGAAAGATCCATTGTTAACCTCGATTTGTTATAATTTATTTGCAGTTTAAATACGCTAGCATAATTTTGGCGTACGTTAATTATTGTGCATTTTTAGTGGTGTATAGTCAGAAGACACGAGATGTAATCTTTATTTCTGATATGATATTTTCCTTTTATTTTTAAGAGGGGTAGATTTTATTTTGATAAAGGGAAGTGTTTCTGAGACGGATTTCAGCCTGCCTAGATTTTATTTTTGTATTGATAAATATATCCCAAGGGTCAGTGAGAAAAGTAACCCAAGTATTTTTGGACAGGTATGTCCTCAGTGAAAAAATTGTTGCGACACGTGGCTAGTCATGAAGAATAAAATGATCTGGGTCAGCCGATGTTTACGTTGGTAAAAGGGATGGCCTGGGAAGTAGACCTTTTGGGGCATAAATATTTGTATCGTTGTGCATGGCGGGAATAGAGAAGGGGAGCTGTGGTTGATTTAAAGGGAGAAGGGAGTTAGTGTTTGAGATGTGTAACTTTTGACATGTTATATAGCTGTTGCGTTGTTCCACAGCGAGTTTTCACGGTCTGTAGGAGGGGCAAGCAGCCTATGTCCTTTACAACAGCAAATTGTCATCCCAGGAGCATATAGCTCGAGAGATCGGAAAAAGTGCAAGAAATACCATAAGGTCCCAGGTAGTGAAGACAATCTTCAGCTGGGAACAGGATTTGTCTTATAATCCAGAGCTCTTAGCTCCTTATACCACTCCGACAACAGCACGTGGCTGGGAGATTGGTCTAAAGTTATACAGCCATAATAACGCTGTGTGTCCCTAAACCTTGAGCGGGTTAATGGGGCTAGTAAGAAGTCGGTCAGCAGCCGTGAAGCTTCTACCAGTGAATCAAGTCATCATTTTCAGGAGTCTGAACTCAGGAGACAGGGTTATCATTCCTGGTTCTGACAAGTCAACGAGAGAAAGCATCAACGGAGACACCACCGCAGCAGATGTCAAGAGGGTCAGAGAGACACTGAAGCAAAGATAGAGACGGGACGATTGGGGTCTGATTATATCCTTAGAGGATAGTTTCTGAGTAATAGATGTTACAAAAAGTCTACTAGGTAGCAGTCCAGTGGGTTAGTTAGCGGCGCATATCGCCTAACAAGTTGGAAGCTGTGTAAACATAGTTTAGGCAGTGTCAGCGAAAATCAGGACAGTAAGAAATAGATTGTAGAAGCGAGTGGTGGCTAAAGTTGATGCCCCCACCCATTAATTGTGATTAATTCAGTAATCATTCTATTTTTCCCCAGCAGGGTGAAAGAAGGAGTGAAAGTGGTTGTTTTTCTAGTATCTACCAATTTAATTGTTTTTCTTGTTTTCAGGTTTGTACAACATTGCATATTATTGATTTTGGTTCTATGTGATTTGATTTTTGTTGATTATATATATTTAAAAAAAAAAATAAAACTATATAAATGTTCACTGGATCAGGTTCTCTAATTTATAGCTAACTATACTGTACCTTTATGTTGTCTGTATAGTGGTGTCTGTGGTCCTGATTTATACCTATCTCCTTTATTGGCAGTTAGAGGGGGGTGAGGTTATAGCATAAGTTTAGTCACAAGTGGCAAGGGAGAGTCAATACAGGTTCTCAACCTTGAGCCAATAGCCTCATCTGTCCACATTCACTATAACTTTCACATCTAACTCTATCTCATACTAGGGTCTTGTCTATACACTGGACACACTCTAAACTTAAATCCACTTCGTGACACAAGCCAATTCTCATTTTCAAACTAACAATTGTTTGATCAAGATCCTAATAAATGCCATTTATGTGAGTGGTAAAGACCTGATTAAGCTTTAGATAAGAGATGAATTTAAAATTCCTAATCAGTTAACAATAAGCGAAAAGCTAAGCTAGTGTTCATTCCTATTACTTCTGAAAACGTCATCCTTTTTGTACAACACTGTGATGCTGCACTGGAATTCTGTCCTTCAACCGGCCCGCTTCTGTTGTTCTATTTTGAATTTTCACCATTTCTTCTTCTCTTTGTAACTATATGTGTTTGCTATGTTTCTTCTCATTTGAATATATCATGTTTGGTATTTTTATGGAGGTAATTAAATGGGTTCCTTTTTATGACGGTAGGTTTATTTCTTACTCCCACCAATTTTACTTTCTTCTGATTTTCCGCGATCACGTAGATTTTCATTGGTTACGAAAATCGCTATTTTCATGGATGCCTGTATGACGCGTCAGAAACGTCACGAAATTTTTGGACACGCGGTTTTCGCGTTGTTTCAAATCTGATTGGCGTAGGTCGCTAGTTATTTTATTTTTCTAAGCGGTTCCATTGGCCCGAGTGGATAACTTAGCAAATGCGTAGGCGATCCGCGGGGGTTTTTTTCTTGTATATAATCAGTTGTTAAACTGTGGGCAAGTCTCTATCTGAAGAAATAATTGCCAGCCGTGAAGCTACGTATTTATCGTCTCCATTGCGGGGAACAACAGCGGTAATTGGTATGTAGGAATTTTATTCTCGTTTTACTTATTAGAGGGTTCTTTGAGAAATTCGCCGTAAGTAAAGTTCTTCGGGGTCATTAACTTTAAGTTTTAAACGGTAGCGCCATCCATTATTATCTTTGAAGAACGATGTAAATGTAAAAGTGTGCATAATTCTTTCTAGGAGTTTGGCAGTAGATAGGAGCGTGTGAAGTTATGAGATACACGGGGGACTGTTGTGTAAAACCACCATTTATTCCTGTGTATTTACAAATGTAATATTATTGGGAACTCCATTGTGTGTACGTTAATTTTATTAGGCCTTAAATGTGAGGAATGCAGTCGGAGGGTACAGATTTATGTTATCAGTGAATTATACTGCTTAGAGGAGTAAACTATTCCTATAGCGAGATTTCACTTAATTGGGGCTTAAGTAGGAAACCTCATGGGTTATGTTAAAAAAGGAGACCACGGAATTTCGGACAAAGGAGTTCCCTAGTTGAAATGTTTGGACACATGGTTAGCCATGCGTAACAGCCACGTAATACGTCAGACAGTGTCTGGGGTTTGTTTACCTACCTGGCAGATTTAAGTTTAAGAGAAGGGGAGTAGAAGGAGCGTGAGATAGAGAGACATGTGGGTAGAAATATTTTATGTATCGTTGTGCAGAACGAGAGAAGGGGAGTAGGAGGAGTGAGATTTAAGTGCCACATGGGTAATATTATTTTAGGTATTGTTGTACATGACGAGTGAAGTACTGAGTAAGGGAGTTATAAAGATTAATGGGTTAGAGATGCGTTTTGTTGGAGTTGGTGTACAATAGACGCATTTTCTTTTAATTTCAGCGAGTCACGGCAGAACAGTGGGGGGAGTGTAAATTTGCCCATATGCAAACTTACCCACGGCAACAGGACATATCTCAGGGGTCAGAGGACTCGAGATATCGCCAGCAGCGAAAATAAAATAATCTAAACGGTCTATTTCAGTGAAGTTCAACTCTTCAGCGAGACTGGTTTAAATAGCATACAGCCAGAAATCAAGGCTGTGGTTCTCCTCTAAATCCGGAGCGGGTAAAGAGAGGGAAGTAGAGAAGCTATTCAGCAGCCGAGAATTTTTTTTTTCGACAGTTAATCAAGCACCTCATGCTTGATACCCGAACATCAGCATCATCACCGACTTCAGGAGCAGGTGATAGGGTTAAAATACCTGGGTCCTGAAAGTAACGAGAGAAGAGCGTAACGGAGATGCCGTATCATCAGTCATCGAGGGTAGAGAGACACTGAACCAAGGAGAAAGGGAGAGAGAGAGAGGAGGGAGAAAATAGACAGGACCAGTAGGGTCTGTTCAGTATCCATTTGACGGATAGACACTGAGCCATCATTGTAAGCCAAGTCTATTATTTTAGCATTTCCAGTGGTGTTAGTTAGCGGCGCATATCGCCTAACAAGTGGAAAGCTGTGTAGACGTTTGTTGAGGAAGAGTCAACCGGACTGAGACAGCAGAAATCTTATTAGTGTTAGAGAGTGGAGGCTAAAGTTGACAGCCCCACCAAATTAGATTTGTGTAAATCACTAACCATTTTATTGTTCCCCAGCAGGGTGTCAGAAAGAGTGAATGTGAGTGGGGTTTTTCTAGTGTCTATCTAATTTCATTGTTACTTTGTTTACAGGCCGTGCAACAGTGCACGCAAATTTTTTTGATTGATGTATGATGAACTTTAATGATTTCTGTGTGTAAATAAATTTATCTATAATATATACTGGATCAGCTTCTACACTCTATACTTGACTATATGTTGTCTGTATAGTGACGTCTGTGGTCGTTTTTATACACCTTATCTCCTTGTGTTTCAAGGTAGTTAGAGGGGGGTGATTCTATAGCTTTTTCTGAAGTCACGAAGCGGCAAGGGGAGAGTCAAATCCTGGTTCTAGCCCTTGAGCCAATAGTCTCATCTGTCCACAGGCATGTCAATTTTCATCTAAATTCTATCTTCTCAGACTTTCTCATACTAGGGTCTTGCTTTCATTCGGCAAACTCTATAAACTTAAATCCACTTCGTGACAAACACTGCTTCCATTGCACTCTCAAATTTCATACCTTGCCTCCCTATTGAGTTCCGACTCGTTCTGATTGTTTACTAGACCAAGGACTTTCCTCATCTCTCTTTGTTAGACTCTGTACAGCAGTTACCACTTAATCATTATTTTTGTTGAGGGAATATTGATTTAATCTGACATCAAAGCCTAAAGATGGATTCTATTATTATTACATCTTCATTACAACAGCTTGTGTCACAGTATAAAAAATTTTAGACTCTGTAAAATGACATTATTTTAAATATTTCTTTCATAAGCTCCAGGTCCAACCCTTTATCGTATCTTCTTTATGATTTATTAGGCTTACAAATTTATAGATGGCTTTTAAAGGGCAAAAAACAAAAAATTCATTCATATGTTTGGCATACAGTGAATTTGGCATATGATGAACTGGGTTTGTGAATAACACTGACAAACAACATTTTTCTTTCTTATATAAGAATAAGTGTTCTTAGATCAGTTTCTTGCGCTGATTTCAAATTTGAAATCCGTTTATCTCTATCACGTCGGGTTCTTAAGATATTTGTAAATAAATATATTTTTGGGAAACCGTTATTTGCTCCGTTTCATTTTTACTATATAACTTTTTAAAAATTAATAAAATGCAAAATAATTCTACTTTTTATACTGCTAAAAGATGCATGACATATGTTACGTTATATTTCAAATAGTTACTGTATTTTGAAATAATTCTGAGTGAAATATGGCTTCTAGAAGTTGTAGAAATTCGGCTGATCTGTTCTGTTACGTGTGTGGATATTTTACCGATCGTGTTCACCAGAAAAACTTTACAACATTGCTAAAGAAAGCATATGAACTTTATTTCGGTTCGAAAGTTGATGATGCAAATAAATCTTGGATGCCAAATGCAGTTTGTTCGACTTGTACAAATACATCGGCAGGTTGGTTAAGAAAATTGCCGAAGCATAAGTCGATGCCTTTTGGAGTGCCTGTAATATGGCGTGAACCGACAAATCACGCTACTGATTGTTAGTTCTGCTTGACAAATATCTATAGTTTCACTTTTAAAACTAGAAAGTCTGTGGTTTATCCAAATATTGAATCGGTTTCGAAACCAGTGCCTCATGATCCAATCACGTGTCCGATCCCAGTTCCACCAGAACAATATCCGTTGGACGTGAATGAACCATCAGAAAGTGATAGTTTACCTGCTTTAGAAACTAATTCTGACTCGGATTATATACCGGTGAATGATGGTGTTCAGTTAATTAACCATTCAGAACTTTCAGATCTAATACGTGATCTCGCTCTCACCAAAGGACAAGCGGAATTACTCGGTTCGCGACTCAAAGAATGGAATCTTTTAGCGCCCAATACTCCGATATCTAAATTTCGTCATAGACACAGAGAACTTGTTCAATACTTTGAGATGGATGATGACATTTGCTATTGCAAAGATGTAAAAGGTCTAATGGTGCACCTCGGTCATGAGCACATAGTCAACGAATGGCGACTTTTCATCGACTCTTCCAAGACTAGTCTAAAAGCCGTGTTATTGCATAATGGAAATTTATTTTCATCAATTCCAATCGCCTACTCTGTTCATATGAAAGAAACTTATGACAATATGGCTATACTTTTGGCAAAAATAAAGTACAATGACTACCAATGGCGGATTTGTGGAGACCTAAAGGTCATTGCAATTCTCACGGGCATGCAGACTGGGTATACTAAATTTTGTTCCTTCCTATATGAATGGGACAGCCGCAACAGACAGGAACATTATGCAAGAAAGGTGTGGCCTATCAGGGATCGTATGCAGCTCGGGCATAAAAATGTAATACACGAGCCATTAGTTAACAAAGACATCATTTTACCACCGTTACATATAAAGTTGGGGCTCATGAAGAATTTCGTAAAAGCGTTAGATAAAACGAGCAAAGCTTTCACTTATCTTCGAGAAAAGTTTCCGCAAATTAGCGATGCAAAGATAAAGGAAGGTATCTTTGTAGGACCTCAGATTAGGAAAGTTATTGCAGACAAACAATTCGAGAACTTGTTATATGGTAGTGAACTTCGCGCATGGATGGCATTCAAATCGATCGTCGATAACTTTCTGGGAAATCACAAATCTGTCGACTATGTGCATATTGTTAAGCAGTGCATAGATGCATACAGAATTATGGGCTGTAACATGTCCCTCAAAATCCATTTGCTCGATTCGCATCTTGACTTTTTCCCTGACAACCTTGGCGAAGTCGGCGATGAACATGGAGAACGATTCCATCAAGATATCGCCGTAATGGAGTCACGTTATCAAGGACGGTGGAGTGTGACCATGCTTGCCGATTATTGTTGGATGCTTCATCGCGATGTACCACATGCCATTCACCGACGAAAGTCGACTGCAAAGAAATTCAAGCCTACATAACTGTTATACTTCTTGTACAAATGATGTAATACTGTATGCGTTGATAAAAAACTTCAATTGCGTATTTCTAGAGATCCCGACCTGATAGAGAAAAACGGTTTGCAGATTTAAAAACAGCGCATTAAAATTGACCAGAAAAACATAGAAATGTTAGAGAAAGAAAAAAAAAAATTTTTTTTTGTTAGCCAGTGTAATCTGCCGCACATTCTGGACTCATCTGATTAATTTATTTGTTGTTACAAGTAATTTAACTTATAATCATTTGACAGCAAAGAATCAAAAGGACAGCCATAAGGACCTGTCAGCTGGGTGGGGCTAAGATAGACTGAAAATTCAGTAAGAAAGAGATTTATAGGCTGAGTCAAGCTCAAAATGTTAAAATAAATGAGCAGGATATTTTACATGTGTGCAGTGCTATAGTAATTCAGGCAATTGAACTCAGCCAACGTTAACATATGCAGGTCCTCTATCAAGAAGGTTTATGATGCTGTCCAGAAAATGCCTAAAGGAGTCTGCACTGCTGACTCACTATTTTTCTTCAAAGAAAATCTCCAGACTGGGCACCTGGAATGTTCAAATAAAAGTTGGAGCTTACCAAATAAGCACACAGTTAGGAAACCAGCTGATAGTATAACAAGGCAGTCCATGATCAAGAATCCCCAGCAAGAGGGGAGAGAAACAGTGGAACACTGAAAAGCACACAGAGAAAGGAATTTGAGACACATTTAGAAAGAAGATGTGGAAAATCACTGAATGGATGGCACGGCTTGGTTTGAACTTACTGAAGACATATGATCTACAGGAAGTTAGGGTAATTAACGACTGCTCTAGATGCTAGCCCCACTGATGCCCTAATTTTAGTTTGGACCAATCGTCTGGTCCTAATCTCTTCATTTCCTTTTCAGAGATCACCAGTAAAACATGCAGGGTATCTCAATAAACGATTCATCAACAATTTTACTTGCAATAACCAAGAAAAGTTTTGGTACTTAGATTATTAAATCGGCACAATTATAAAGTTTCATAACAAATTTGTCTTCAAAGTATTTTAACATGCGGTGCAATTTCCTCTTCCTTCTTACCACATCAGTGATGTTCATAACTCTCTGAATGAGTTTTTCTGGATCCTTGGTTCGAGACCCAATTGGTGTAAACCACATGCTCTGAAAGACTTCATTGACCAGTTTCTGTAAAATAAAGTGTCATGCAACAATGTATACAAAGATAATAATATGCATAAAGAAAAAAAATGGGGTATGTTCTGAAGATTATCTGTTTATCACTCAATCAACAAAGAAAAGTGAATCTGAAAATGTAAATAATTAATATATTAAACATCTAAATATTCTACGATGAAGGGAACAAGAAATCACCAGCACATTCACTGCAGCATTCAACAATTTGTATACACAACTACTTTTATACACAATAACATTCTACTTGTTTACTATAATACAGCAGAAGATCAGATTAAGTTCACGTACGAGCCATACACTACAGAATTACCTATAGGGTAATGCATGAAGATAATGTGCAAGCTTTGGGATAAAGAATGGAGTAATACAATAATATATGTCTCTGTTTCTAATTAGTTTCATTATGAAAGAATCACAAAAAGTGAATGAAAGGGAATACGACATAAACCAAAGATCAGAAGCAACAGCATGACCGAGTGGATAACCTGGCATAGTTATAAACACACCCATAAACAAAAGGAAGACAAATACACTGGATTAAAAAAAAAGCACACGGACTATATAAAAAACACAATAACAACTAAACTATCAAAATTAACCATACAAATTACAAACCCAGTTGAGATGAAATACACTCACATGTATGATCATTTGTGTAAAACTCCCAGGGGCAAAGATATGGTGTGTGAAAGGAACAACAGGAAATACAAGAACAGCTTTTTCAAAACTTCATAAATTTGTGAAAATCAGAGAACTACAATTGCTACAAAATTAAAAAACTATAAAAAGATGCTATTACACACATCCTTAATACAGTATCGCGGGGTGGGAGTCCAAAAAACTAAGACCCATGGACAAGGCCAGACAGAGCCCATTGAACATTAGATAAAGAAACATAAAGAGAGACTGCACATGCACTCAGAAAACTAATCTCCTTCATGAATCAGCAGTCACATGGGAAAGAAGATGATATTAAATCCAAGGAACAGACAGAAATAGAGTAAGCACCTGGAGAGAAATGAAAAACTGATTAACTAACGGAAATCTAGAAACCTATCAATAAGGATTAGTTAAATATGTAATTTCTGAAACTGACAATACTTAAAACCTTCTAATGATTAAAAACAAATTAACAGAGGTAAAATTATTAGCAAAAATAAATGTTCACTAACTTTGATTCCCTCCTCATCATTAACCCTCCTGATCATCTTGACACACATTTCTGGGATCTTGGGAAAGTCACAGTGTTCAATACAAATATCTTTGAATATCCGTATGACTCGTTTTCTCACACTGATTCCAGTATCCTATGTGAAAAAATGAGAGATATAAAGCTGTGATAAAAATGTAGAAAAAATGACTGACTGTTGCGTGCATATTTTTGACGCACATATTACAAAAAATCGATATGGTTATTTAATATGGGAAAAATATAGACATGCATCCATCTGTGTATGAAAATGCTGTTTATTGTAAAAGCGAGATAATCCATGTTTGATTCACACTTTTGATTATAGGAGTAATCGGTCTGGATATCGATCCAGCGCAAGAATAGTACGCTTGCGTTTGTACTTAATTTTAGGGCCAGAAAATATATTAATTTGCTTATTGTGTTTATGGCCTGAATTCATATGTATTACATATTATTAGTACAAGTAGAATCAGTCCTATATTGTATATTTTGGATGGGTATGAGGGACTAGATTCTTGTTAGCGGAAGTATGAGTTGTCTTAACAAGTCGTGATGAGTTCCGATGTACTGCTAAGAATGGCGGGGTACGTTTTTCAAGAGCTGGTCCCTTCGTCAAGAAAAAAATGTCTTACGAAGTGGTTTTTTCTTCTGGAGGAGATAGTGTCTCTACGATAGTTTGTGTTAGAGACTCTCCTTATGTCAGTATATAGATGATTCGGACTCCAGGTAAACCCAGCTCGTATTTTTGATGATCTCTCGTCGGTTAGGCCTAGCTTGACTTTTGGGTGCTTCGATATGCTAGTGTCGTGTTTTGTATCGACGAAGATGACAGATTTTCCTGCAGCGGTTATGGCTACGTGAACTAACCTGATCACCGTAGTGCTGCATGGAACCATTTATGAAATCCTTTATATATCCATTGTAAATTAACTTTGGCTGATATTCTTCCTATGAATGAGTGAACGACAACTCAGGAAGGTAGCCATGTTGGATTTCGGTCATCGTCTGTTTTGATCACTGCCAAGAGAACAGATTATTTATCTTATTATCGGACAGTGACAGAGAGATCTCAATCCTGCTAGAAACCCCCTTTTCGTGGTTTCATAAGATGATGTATCATGACATTGAACTTTGATGTACTACCCATTATTTCTGCATGTGTCATGACTTCAGATCGGCTATGTATACCTACAAATTGTTATGTCAACAAAGCCTGATGTACTCGTATGTCCCAGTGTGTACGTCTGAATAAATTGAGTAAACTAAGATTCCAGCAATATGCATTGGTGCCTTGTAGACACATGTGTATGAGTGATTATATTGGTCAGCACACGAACAGTACACCATTCGCGGTAATCACACTCTACACTACTACGTCATACATACACCATCCTGCGTCGGCTGAAGTGACCAAGTTTAGGGCCTGCTTCCCCTGGAGCCTTTGCCTTCCCTAACTCAGGACTAGGGTGAGTTACCCATTTACAGCTGGGTAGACTGGAGCATGCCTGATCTCAACAACACACCACTCTTCCTTACAGAGCAGACAGACTGATACACAGTGGGCCAGCTTCAGCGTCTGCCAGCTATGATGGTGTGTATGTCCTCCTGCTTGTTACGAGTAAGCAGATCTTGGTTGGTGATGGTATTTGGCCAAAAGATGCGGTGAATTTTTCTCAGGTATGTTGTGTGAAAAGAGGACAATTTCGACATTTCCTTCTCTGTAACTCTCCAGCATTCCGCACTATAGAGAAGCACAGAGAGCACACAGCTCTGATATAATTTTAATTTTGTGCTTGTGCTGTATTGAGAGGACTTCCAGATGTTGTTTAGGCTAAAAAAGGCTGTTCTTGCTTTATTCATTCTGATGTTGATGTCTTTGCCTGCCCCGCCGTCTGGTGTTACTATGCATCCTAGGTATGTGAAGGTGTCTGTCTGTACCAGTTGCTGATTCCTTACTGATATGGGCTCAGGGTTGCTTACATTGAGCATCATGACCTCTGACTTCTTTAAATTGATGTTCAAGCCCACCTGCTGGCTATACTTATTAAGCCGATCCGTTTTTTCCTGGATGTGTTGATGTGAATGTGCTAGTAGTGCAATGTCATCTGCATACTCCAGATCTTTTAATGTAGAAAATGTAGTCCATCTTATTCCTCTTGGACTGCCCTCTGTTGTCTGGCGCATCATCCAGTCTATGACTGTTAAAAATAGAGTTGTTGATAAGGGGCATCCCTGTCGTACTCCTGTCTTCACCTCAAAGGTTAGGTTGCTCTGCCCAACACTACATGTAAAGTTGGCATAAAGGCTTTTTATGATTGACACTATGCAGCTTGGAATGCCATAAGCCCTCAGTATTTTCCATAAACTGTCCCTATGTATGCTGTCAAAAGCCTTTTCAAAATCAACGAAATTAATGTACAGCTGTCTTTGCCATTCAGAGTACTGCTCTATAATGTTCCTATAAGTGAATATATGATCCACACATCTGTTCTTTCTAAATCCTGCTTGTTCTTTCCTCAGTTTGTAGTCTACTGCTTTTGAAATTCTCTGTATAATTATCCTGCCTAGTATTTTGCTGGGAACTGAGAAAAGAGTGATTCCTCTCCAATTATTGCAGTCTGCAAGATCTCCCTTCTTGGGCAAAAAAAAACCGCAGCATATAAACTATGAAAATAGCAGCAATATAATAGAAATGTGATTGAGAATGAGAATTAAGGAAAACAAAAATATATGAAAGTATCAGGTGGGGAGAGACTGACCTCTGTTTAGTTTAGTGGATTACCAATGCTCACAAGCATATATTTAACTCAACAACACCATGACAATGTGATGGCATGATCATTCTCCTATACTCGTTACTCTCTGTGTCCAGAACTGAACAATATTTCCCCAATTCTCTCTATAAAAGCCACTACAAGGTGGCTGCATCAACCTCACATAAACGTGGCTTGGTCGATTGTAAAATCTATTGAACATGTCCATTTTGTACGCTGCAAACATCAACTCTCTTTTACTACAATAAAACTTGCCAACCAACTTGTGTGCTTTTTGCATCATAATTAACTATATATTGTTATTTGTTCTTCCATAAAACACATGGTGCCCTAAGAACAATAACAGTACATTCTCTCTAACATGTAACCCTTCCTAAAAAGGTGCCATAAGAACAAAAACAGTACACATTCTCTCTAGCGTGCAATCCTTCCTAACGATATGTTTAGACAGACATTAAACCTGCATGATTCAAATATAAAGAAACATATCTAACTGGAATAATATCATTTAAACCAAACTATCATCTGCATGCACCATTCTGTGACAGAAGCTTACCAGAATTCTATCAGAAAGCATGTCATAGTAATTTGGAATGAGGTCTGGTTGAATAAGGATAAACTTGCCAACTAACTCAATGGCAGCTTCTCTGACTGAAGTTGACTGATCTAAAAACCTGCCATGTACTCCCCGCTGCATGTCAGACTGAAACATAAAATAGCATTCACATCAGTTTGAAATGTAAAGTGAAATAAGGGTTAAGTCAAACTCAATGCAGAAACATACTCTACTTAAATATGTAGCATATTCACAAGCTGGAAGTTCTATGTTGTAAGATATGCACTGTCCTCTACTGTAAAAGGAAAGATGAAAATGCTTTTATCAATGTAATCACATGAAATACACAATCAACTGACATTATGAAATGCAGTAACATAGATTAATAACCTCCTTGAACTGGGAGATATCCTAACTAAAAAACTCGACATATCTAAATACAGGTAGTCCTCAACTTACGACGAGGGTTCAGTTCTGACGACTGTCGCAAGTCTAAATGGCCGTAAGTCAAATCACCCCTTAAATGTATTGACTTATTAAATATTTCCAAGTCCATATTCCATCATATCGTCATTTGTTTAAGTCATACACTTACAATAAATAAAAGGGTTGAAATAAAAGATTGTATGACATAACACTGCGTTTTACTGCATTAAAGAGCTTACAAATATACTGTTACAAAATGTACAGTCATACCCGAGGGCAAGAGAGAGAGAGACAGATGACAAATACTACATCGTGTCAGTATGTCAACAAACACATGAATGATTACCCTTGCTAGTATTCCTGGGTCTGCTTCAACGACTTGTGTAAGGCATTTCATGGCTTTGGTTCTTACTGCTACTGCTGTTTCACTTAACACCTTCAGTATCTGAACAGAAAATGTATATTAAGTGATGATGGCAGATTATCACAAGAACTGCTGACTGACACAAACTTCTGACCTGCTGCGATTAACAGACTGACCACAAGAGACCCGTATAGCCTTTTATTTAGTTTCCATCAGTGCTATGGATGAATATACAGAGTGACTGAGAAGTCACTTTCTATTTGAAATTGTGACATCTTCACTTGAATCCACTGGATATACATCACTTGAATCCACTGGATATACATGACACACGTCATAACAATGAACAGTAACTGCCATTTTTATTTGTGCATTCCCAGAAACATCAGAAAATCTAGAGTTGCCAATAAATTGACGTTACAAGTGAGAGCAGAAATTGCTGCCCGCTAGGCAATGTGTTGAAAAAACTGGATGTCACGTTCACTTGTAATATTAATGTAAATAAATAATACAGCACATAAAGGTATGTTTCAGGCATTCAAGAGAGGACAGTAACGATTCACCCCCGTAGCGAAGCGGTGTTGCCGATCATATGGTTCTGGTTTCGAGTCTCCAGTAAGTCTACCACTTGTGTTGTTTTGTTTCCGTTTCTTTATTTCTCACGAATGCCTGACACGTACCTTTATGTTCTGTATTATTTGTTTACAGGCCCCGGTTTTCTCTATTTATTTTAACATTAATGTAACATATCATTATGTGTAATAAAATAGCAATCAATCCTCTTTATTTTGACGTTTGTTTCTTATAAATCCGTTCGATAGGAGTGAAGAAATAATAATTTAAAAACAGGAAGTGACCTGAATTAGGTCCTTCAGTGCCTCAGGAAACCCTACCTGGATCAGTATAGATATAGTCATAAACCAGTAGTGATATCAAGTGAGCAAATATAATGAAAGTTACATCTGTCTTACATTCTCTGAAACCTGAGACACACAACAATATCTGACATGTCACTGCAGTCTTCTTCTATTCAATAGTTGCAAAAATCTTAGATTCTGATTTCAATTATAAGGAGGATAATGTAGAGACAGCACTTATGACATTAATAAATAAACAAATAACGGTAATTAACAGGTACACGTTGGACATAAAGGATGACACTAGACAACAGAAAAGAAAATAGAAGTGTCTAGTGTTATCCTTTATGTCCAACGTGTACCTGTTAATTACCTTTATTTATTTATGTACTAATTTATTTACTGTTTACAGGACTCAAGGTTTCCTCCATTATTTATTCACTTATGACATCAGTGATAAAAAAGATGACGTAATTTTTTTTTTAATGCAACTAACCGGGCCAGTTAAGTCAGAACTTCCTTAACAGCAGGTGAGCAATTAGGTCTAGCAGCCAAAATGTTTAAGATATTCAAATGTTACCAATCAGCTTCAACTTAAAAATCACCATTCTGATTGTTCCAATATAATAATTCTGAGAGTGAGAACAGCCGCATATTTTTTTAAAAAGTGGTTGTTTTAAAGTTAACTCCCAGTCTGTATTAGTCATACTGAAACTACAGAGCACATAAATATGTTAATTTGTCATAAAGGCCTATTTCTAGCTGAAGGGTTTTTAACTTTTTGTGTGTGTGTGCCGTAAACCCATTTGAACGTCTGATGAAGGCTATGGACCCCTTCTTGGAATAAAATGTACATAAAAGAATAATAATAATACACTTTTAAATTTTAGGTTATGTACACTGACCTCCTAGAATCAATTCAGACCCCTAAGGGATCCATGGACCACAGGTTAAGAAACCCTGCACTAGCTGAACAGATCAGGTGAAAATGAAGTCAATAATTCAATGGATTTGAAATTTAAGCAAACACTAATTTTTTTTTTAAAATGTAAAACTTTTGCCTCGTTTTGGCAAGGCACGTCCCGTTCAACCTAGTCGGTTATATTAGGGCGCAAATCCAAATATAAAAGACCCTTAGGTCTGAGAGATGATAGAGAGACAGATGATAGATAGAGAGATGATAGATAGAGAGATGATAGATAGAGAGATGATAGATAGAGAGATGATAGAGAGATGATAGATAGAGAGATGATAGATAGAGAGATGATAGATAAAAGCAAACACTAATAATTGATCTTACTTATGAAAGAACAGAAGATAAAAATATTTTAGCCAAGCAGAACAGTGACTTTGTAAAATAGGGCAAATATAAAAGGACAACACTGTACAAGAAAGCAACCTGAGATCAACACATCATTATATAAAAGTGCATAAAAGTTAACATGTCCACTGTTAACTCCTATGCACAGGATAGAAGAGGAACGACTAAGTATAAAAGTTAAAATAAATGTCAGACATTTAAACCCCCGACTAGTTACTGAGGATTTCTGGGAAGATAAAGAACGAACAGGACCACTAGTCCTTCAGGTATGACATAAGACACATCGTCGTTGTATACGAGGTTGGTGTGTACGAGGGTGGCAACCTCATCATGCATATAGAAACTATTGCTGCAGGAGCACATGAATGCTTGTGGGTACAGGCTTCCTGCAAGGTGGGTCTAGGCCCCAAGGATATGCATATGATGGCCTACATCATGATGACCTAACTGGATGGATATATTTAATCAAGAAGCAATTTAACTTTGAATGAAACTGCTTACCATCACGTCTGGATTCACCTTAACTTGAATGATGCTCAATACATTAAGTAAACCCTCCACATTACTCCTCTCTTTTCACATTAACCTTTTCTCACTAAAATATCAGTTGTGTAATTCAGCAAACACTGAAAACTATTTGCACTAAATTCTAAATGAAAACAAACGCACTGCGTAAAAAAGCTAGTTCAAGTGCAATTCTACCTGAGTAAGATAGATGTCAAAACTTTGAGCAAATGGACGCTTGGACGATAAATATCTGGCAACAAGGCAAGCACTGTCATAGTCCAGCTTGGCACCAGCATGTCTGTGAGAAGAAAGACCAATGGTAATGAACATCAGTATGCATATCACATTATAAAAACATTAATGTTAAAGCCTCTGCGCGACAGCATTTCTGATTTAAAAAAAAAAATATATTACATTTGACAGATCTTGTTGCTTTTATAATAGACACTTAGTTACAAACATGCACTCAGACTCTTTCTGCACCTGTAAACAGCAGATAGTAAATGTAACAAGACAAACTGGAGAACACAACACACTTAGTAAAGAGAAATAAAAAAGTTAAAAAAACTTCATGCATTCCTGGAAGTAAATTTGGACGACTTTAACCTTTATTCTTTCTACAAGTACATGAAAAGTACCATAAATATGAAACAGCCACTGAGACGATCAACATACTTTAAATTTGCAAGTGGTTTGCTGGAACAAGAAATCTGAGAGCTCAAAAATGCCTTGCGTTTCTCAGCATTCTGCATGACTTCTGTAGATGTTTCTTCTTTCGTCTCATTGAAATCCTCATCCTGGTCATCCCCTGCTGAGCTGTGCTGCGCTTTGAGTGTCTTTTCTGCTTCTACTGTTGTATCTCTGAACCACTGAGCAATGTAGAACTGTCGAGCACACTGAAACAGTGACACATCTGTGCTATAATTTAAAACTATTACAGCATGTCTTTTCTTACTCTTGAGCTATATACAGCTCATAATAATAATACAGTAACTCGAGCTCATACTGATAAACTAAAAATTTAGCTAAATAATGAAATACTCAATGTACTTCACAATAACGTAATATCCACAAAAACAGGAACATTAAGGTGTCTGCGATGAAGAGAATAATAGGGATAAAAATGTAATCTAGTAAAGAATATTGATTCTGAGATGTTTATATTTTATGAAACATCTGCTTCTCTGCTATCAAATGATTACAAATTATATATGAAAGAAAACTAACATAAATTCTAACGACATTTAAAACATGCCTACAAATATGAACCTATCATAAAACAAACATGACACAAAGCTTTAAACCAAAATTTTTCAGTGTTTGTTATTTCAGACATGCTGTCTTCGAACACACATAAATTTAAATATAAAAAAATTTACTAGAAAGGTCTTTAAAAAAATCTATTGTGACATGGGATACAAGTATCTCAGAATGCTACCTGTTACTGGTGTGATGTATCACATGTCATTCAAACTACATGAAAAATCTGTCAAACAATGACTACAATTATTTTGAAGAAGAGATCTGACAGCTTCATTTGTTTATTCTTGTAAGCGTTGCAGGATGATATACTTACAAATAATGCAGATTCACTCTGTGCATTATATGCAAGATACTCCAACATTGCCTGCTGCAATTTCTCTGTAAGATCAGTTGTGATTTTTGGCTGTGAATCAAATACAATTACATGGGGTAAGAAACACCAGTTTTCTAACTACATGTATTAGCATTATTATCATTACATGTCATTTTCAACATTACACGTCAAATTAAAGTTATGACTCATTTATTTAAAGATTGGGAAGAAAAAGAGAGAACTGTGCCATTAACATTTTCATCATCAAGTTTGAACACTGCATTAAACGCACAGATCAGCTGCTAAATGTGGTTGTGTGGGTTAGAAAGTGGTGACATGCGATAAGTTAAAAAAACAAAAAACCGCCAGTCTCACCTCAGTTTTCTTGTTTCTTGTTCCTGCTGCTGCTGCTTCTTCTTCATTATTTTCACTAACCTGTACAGAAAGTAAATCTGTAAATATGAAAATGAAAACACACTCCTGTCATATCTGAAAAACCCACCTTTATATTCCCACCTTTTGTGAAGCTTACACAGACAAATAAGATAAGCAAAACACACAGGAAAACTATACTTCAAGAATAAAATGTCACTGATAAATGAAGAACATCAACTTGTCAAACTTGACACCAACCTTCTGTACAATGTCATTAATCACATCTTGGTTCAGCTGACTAGTGATTGCATCTTTTCTCAATCTGGCAGCTACAATGCCCAGATACTCCAATGAGGCAACTCGAAGAGACATATCAGTTGACTTGCTGCTGAATTGTTGAACCTTAAGATTAAGAAAGATATTTTATATATTTTATAAAAAAAGAAATTAACACTGAGGCTGACTTTAAACCGATTTTCTTTTTGTTACAGCTGAGAACTTTGTCTAAAAGAAAAACAAAACATGTGTACATCATTTTCTTCTTGTACCCAAAAGAGAGTAAAATCTTACCAATATTCTTCCTAGAAGACTAAGTAGTAGTTCTGATGCTGGCCATTCTGGTTTGTTGACAGTTGTTAACAAGTCTTGGACAAAGTTCTCAAACAAATGTCTGTAATCTTCTTCTCCTTTTGTTGTACACCTGCACACAGAAACGAAGATGTTACTCTGTTTCTCAACACTTTCACTTATAAGTATCACCTAGTGGAGTCAAGGTGTTACAAACAAGACACCATGTGTTACTTAATATAAACATAGCACCGTCAAGTACCAAAGTTAAAACACAGTTTCTGCTGCTCACCCCCTCTCCATTAATATATATATGTGTGTGTATGCGTAACCCAGAATCCGAACATCTATAAACCGAAATATTCCGAAAATAGGAAGTATTTTTTGGGCCGATTGTTGGGCTATTTTAAGAGAATTTTGATTACCAAAAAAAATAAACTGGTATGCACGGAACCGAAAAGATGCAATCTTCAGTTTATCAAGTTTTCGGCCATGAAGCGCAAGGTGCAGTATAGGCTGACATAACCGCTACTGCGTGAAACATATTTTTAAAGTGTCGTTAGTTCTCACTCGTCACTCCTTCCAGCCATGTGTTGACATTTTTACAGGTACAGTAGAACTCCATTTATCCGAACCCCAATTATCCGAACATCCAATTATCCGAACACTTTTTCCAGAAAAAAAAAAAAAATCAGATGCCACAGTCACGTTAGACTAAAATTCTGAATCTTTTGATGCGGCAAACTTCAAATGTGTGCGAACAATTTGTAGAGAATGGGATGGCTAATGGTCGGTCGCTTACGTACAGGAAGTCAGTTAGATCATAAAGTCAGTTAATATCTGGTTTACCAATCCAGTGTACGTGTGCATTCTAGGTAGAACACTGGCTAAATAGACAGTTCAACTTAAAATAATTGTGTCTGCTACTACAGCAGAATAATTTTTGGTGTACAAGTATTTCTCTGTGCGATATGGCATCTTCCAGTAGGCCTAAAGCATATAAAAGGAACCGCAATGTTTTGTCAATTGAAACGAAAACAGAAATTATCAAGAGACTAGGACAAGGTGAAACTGTGTCTTCACTTGCGAGGATTTTCAATGTTGGGAAAGCTACCGTCTCTGACATCAAAAGTAACAAGGATAAAATTATGAGTTTTGCATCGAAATTTGATAGTGAAAATGGGTCGAAGAAACGTAAAACCATGAGAAATGCGAAAGATGTGAAATTGGAAGAGGCTTTGTATATATGGTTTGTGCAAAGAAGAAGCAAAGGGGAACCTATCTCTGGTTCTCTGTTGTGTGAAAAGGCACTTCCGTTCAACAATCAACTTGACGGTCCTCCTGACTTTAAGGCTAGCCAGGGATGGTTAAGAAACTTTAAATCTCGTCATGGCATACGAGAATTGGAGATTCAAGGGGAATCTTTATCTAGCGATGGAACTGCCGCTAAAAATTTTAAAGAAACATTCTTGGCTTTTTTGGAAGAAGAAGGTTATTCACTCGATGATGTGTATAATGCCTATGAGACTGGCTTATACTGGAAATCATTGCCTCAAAAATCACTTGCATCTCAGCGCGAAGCAGCTGCCCCTGGGTTTAAAAAGTGCAAAGAGAGAGTAACAATTTTGGTAGCCGTGAATGCCAGTGGAAGTCATCGTTTACCGGTGCTAATGATCGGCAAAGCCAAAAAACCACGTTGTATAAAGAATGTGACATGTCTCCCATTGTGTTACAAAGCACAGAAGAGTGCTTGGATGAATAGTGAAATATTTCTTGATTGGTATACAAATCAGTTCATCCCAAATGTGAAGAGGCTGAGAGAACAAGAAAAGAAAACTGGAAAAGTAATTCTTCTACTGGACAATGCACCATCTCATCCAGAGACGGATACATTGAATGCAGTTGATGCAAATTTTAAAGTAATTTTTCTGCCTCCCAATGTAACAGCACTGATTCAACCAATGGATCAGGGTGTTATAGCAAAGCTTAAAGAGATGTACAAGAAGGAAGTCCTGCGTCGTTTATTGTTGGCTGAAGATGAAGAAAGTGTGGTGGCGTTTTCCAAAAAGCTTAATCTCAAAGACTGCTGATATATGTTAGCTGATGCTTGGACCACACTGTCACAAGATAATCTCAACAAGGCTTGGAATAGATTGCGTGGGAAAAAAGGAGGAAATGAAACTACTGCAGTGGACACAAATGATGATTGTATAAATGAAGTTGTGGAACTGTTTCAAGCAATGCCCGGATTTTCGGACTGTGACAAAGATGATGCACACATGTGGCTAGAAGATGATAATGATTCTGGTTTTCAGTTTTTGAATGACGAAGAAATTTTGTCTTTTGTGCAAGAAGAAAACCAAATACATGTAGTGACCGATGATGAAGACTCCTCAGAAGTACATGATGTACTTGTAGATTATGAAGAAAAACCAAAACGTCGACCAAGTCCTGAAGAGGCCTTTATAGCACTAGAAACAGCGATGGCTTGGTACGAGCAAGAAGATGACAGCTGTTCTACACAGCTTCTGCTGTTGAAGAGAATGCGGGACTTAGCAGCCAAAAGGAGACTATCCAGTTTGGTGCAAAAGAGGATTCCTCATTATTTTAAATAGTGGGCTACATCTGTGCAAGTACATATATACGTAAGTTGCGCCTGGTTTTGAATCGTTTGTAATGTTATTTTGAAAACATTTCTCTTTCTTAACAAAAATAATTAATACAAGTAGTACATGCACTGCAGTGTAATAAAAGATTTTGGTGATACAGTGATCTAATACAGTGTGGGTATTATTATTACAGTACAAGTAAATATGTTTTATAGTGTATTTTCCTTGTGATGGTTAATTATTTTTAGAAATATGTGTACATGTACTCGATACATTATGTAATCCAATTATCCGAACATTTGATTATCCGAACGATGCTCGGTCCCATGGGGTTCGGATAAATGGAGTTCTACTGTATGTGAGGAACTGACCATGCGCTATGTTCAGTTTATCACGTTTCCAGCCCATGACGCGCAGGCTCAGTACAATATATGCTGACGTAATTGCTACTGCATGATTCAAATGTTGAAACATAGCTTGGTCAGCGGAAAAAAGGAAGACCAAAAAGAAAACACTGAACAATAATAAGAGAAGGAAGAACGTTCTAATGTGCACTGCGTCACAACGAACAACCTGGAGAGCACTGGTTTCTGCCTTATGCGCCGTGTTTGGCGCTTAAAGAATTTATTATTATTATTATTAATTGCTACTGCATGATTCAAATGTTCAAACATAGCTTGGTCAGTTGTGTTCTAGCACTGCTACCAGCCACATGTGGATATTTCTGAGCTTATTTGTAATTTTGAGTTGGGTTATTTGTGCGCTAATTTTGTGATTTAGAGTTTAATTTCATTGTGAAAATGTCGAAAAGAGCTGCAAATACTCCTGTGGATAACAGTAGGAATAACAAAAGGAAGTATGTGTCATTATTGATGATAGCGCAGAAAGTAGAGTTATTGCAGAAGCTTAATCGTGGTGTCTCTGTGCGTCATAGAAGAATATGGTGTAGGAACTACCACAGTATATGACAAAGAAACAGAAAGACAAGCTGCTGAAGTTTTACAAAGACAGTGATGACCAAAAACTAATGTCAGATCTGAAAACTTTACATAGAGTAAAAAACATGAAGATCCTGACCATGTGCTGAGGGAATGGATTCGACAAAGGCAAAGTGAACACAGGCCGCTGACTGGTTTGTTGGTTATGAAACAAGCTAAATGAAATGAAATAAAACGTTCCTGGTATTGAGAAAAAGAACAGCCAAAATGAAACAGAAAGGAGAGGCCTAACCACAAAATATATAGAGAAACATTACCCAAGCAACACCTGGATCCATGCATACACAGATGGATCAGCAACTAATGCAACAGAAGATGGGGGTGGAGGAGTCTTCCTGAGCTTAAGCAATGGCACTCAAAACAAGAAAGCAGTCACAACAGGGAAATTTTCAAGTAACTTCAGAGCAGAGGCCTTAAAAACTGCATTAGAAATTCTAAGGACAGAAGAAAGCTTAGAGAGACCAGTAGCTATTTTCTCAGTTGCGCTCTCAGTAATTAAAATGCAGAAAAGTCATAAGTAATGCTGAACTGGATGACCTAAGAGTAACACTTCACAGACTATGTCAGCAATATAAAAGAGTTGTGATACAGTGGATCCCTTCTCACTGCAACATCCCTGGAAATGAAGAGGCTGACAGATTGGCAAAGGAAGGGGGAAAGCTTCTTCAACTTGACACAAATATAACTTATGAGAAGGCCAAGAGCTTCATCAAGCGCAGATACAGGCACAAGTGGAAAGTAGAGCATCCAGGCCTTAAAAAAAATGATCCATATTACCAGCTCAGCAGAAGTAAACAAGTGGTAATCTTCAGACATCTCCACAAGTCATAACAGATTGAGATATCATCTATTCAACTGTGGCACCGATAAAATGACTGCCGAACATCTGCTTCAACGGTGCTCAACATATGATTAACAGAGAAAACTCTTATGGTCATCACCAGTACCATTCCTGGAGATAATCTACGGAGATATCAACAGCATCAGGCTGACCCACTGCTTTCTTTGAACTTATTCAAGTTGACATCTGATGGTGAATGAAGAAGAAAAACAAGCTAAAATATACCACGAAGAACTGAACATTGAAGGTGATCCTTCATCAACAGATGTCTGACTCCAAGCTGAAAACGACGATCAGAGCATGAATGTAGGCTACGTGTGCAGGTATTTACAATGTTTATTTTTAAAGTTTAAAATAAAAATTTTTGTGAAAAATAAATTCTACTACAGCTGTACATAATTTAAGTTGGGGCAATTTTGGGCGAAATCAGAAAAAATAGGAAAACAGAAAAACGGTCATCCCCTAGCATTTCAGATTCTGGGTTACCAACCTGTATATACAATATATATATATTTTTTTTAAAAGATATTTAAACTAACAGAAACAATTTTAGTATAAAAAAAAATTTTCTCCTTTATTTACAATGAATGAGAGGATTTGAAACAATTTCAAGCTAAACATTTAAAACTAGTTATAAACAACTTACTTTTTCAAGAACACAGACAAAAAATTGTAGCCTGTTCTCATGGCTGTTTCATATGAGGTCACAATTAAGACATCATTATCACTTTTAGGAAGTACATTCTGTGAAGAGAAATGAGTCTCTGTGTAATGGTCTCTAGGTTTGGTGTGTCCCCTCACTGTGTACCAGCTCTTTCAAGGCTATCATACATGCTTTATATTACTATCCGACTCTCACACAAAGGACCCTGGTTAATTCTTATAGCAAAAAACATCATTTGTCCTTAGTTCCAGACAGTAAGAGAACAAAAGTGACAAGATAACAATTGTAAATAACAAACAATTCAATTGTTGTGTGCGTAGGTATATACAGGGTGTCCATAAAAGATTGTACCCTTTTCAAAAAATTTATTCTCGGCCCCAAGATGCGGTACGAGGATGCTTTCTATCACAAAAGTAAGATAATCTCTGCAAGTTTTTAAGCATACCTTACAAAGACTCAAAAAAGTGTGCATGCGCGAAGCGGGTATTTCAAGTGAAACTTTCGCAGTTGAGTTGCAACCGGTAATAGTTACATGTCTCTCAACACACTGGTCAAGTAGGTGGGAAAAAAATAAATAGGTACATTCTTTTTGAGTCTTTGTAAGGTATGCTTAAAAATTTGCAGAGATTTATGTACATACATATGAATGCTGGGACACAGTATACAAATTCAGACAGACAAATGGTTTGATGGGCCTGCATGCCCAATTCTCAACTCTTTCAAAATAATGTTCATTCATGCAAAAGGCAAAATAATACAGCAAATGGTTTTAATATTCACAGTAATGACAGTGTGTGCATTTGTATTTTTAAAATTAACTACATAATGAGATAGCTAGCAGAGTGGATACACGATGGTAGATACTAAGTCAAATATAATTAGTCCACTAAAAAGATTCATCTAGCAAAATCCAAGTAAACAAAAAATCTACAGGATATTTGTTAAGACAATACAATCTGTACCAGACAAGAGCCAGTGTAACAAGATATAAGATGGATAGGACATACACACAGAGAAGAACCTGCTGATAGCTTTACATGGAGGTCCTTGTTCTGGAATCCCCAAGGTAAGAGAGCGGGGGGGGGAGGACAGAAAAAAACAAATGAACACATAAATGAAAGGGACGAGGAGGACATAGAAAGATTCTGAGCAGATGGCACAGGACAGAAGGACTTGGCATGAGTGTTTTTGAAGATGTAAGGTCCTTGAAGAGCTGGAGGGTAACGAATGAATGAAGGCATACATTAACACTACTTGTAATAATTCTTCCTCTTCCATCCTTAGCCATTGACCGTCAAAGCAGACAATGGCCAATCACGCCTAGTGGCGTCTTAAGGGCAACAACAAATTGATTTTATTTGCCGTTGTTTCCCATCACGCCTAGTGGCGTCTTTAGGGCAACCACAAATTAATCTTTATTTGTTGTTGTTTCCGTAATCAAAGTGACTGGCAAACAGGTGATCAGCCCATTGTAATAATGAATGAAGGCATACATTAACACTACTTGTAATAATCAATAACAACAACAAACCATTTCCGTATTTGAAGATTTGTTCTTTTTGTTCTTGTCATCTTCTCCCTCTGCTTGCTTCTCCTCAGAGTCCGTCTGTGGTAGCTTAACAACACACTGAATAAGCTGTAAGGCCAGTGCAGTCACCATTTGTATTGACTCATCAGAATTTAACCTGCATGGTAAAGTTAACGTCATTTAAAAGCCATATCTATATAACATAAATGTTTTCAATTAGACAATAGCAGGGGTTAATACATTTTCTAAAATCTAGCAGCCATGTCCAAAATGGATGTCATTTGAGTGCAATAAAGCCTGTTACTTGAAACTCCCTATTAAAATGAAACTAAATTTACAATCTAATATCACAGCCACTTGTAATTTTAACTCTGCACACTTTCTTAAGAATATTTAGACCTAGATAAGAATTATTAATTAAAAAGCAAACAAATAAGTATATAGCAAATTAAGAACTTTTAAGCTATATTTGCTAATGCAGGTAAATGTGCACAGGTTTTACAAGTCACCCCGATACCAATTTTTTTCTTTTCTTTTTAATAGGCGCTTCGCCTCAGCGCTTCCCATTCAACATAGACACAAGGTCCGTCAGTTATGTTAGGGTGCATGTCCAAATATAAAAGACCTTGTGGTCTGGTGTATGTATAAAGGTATTTGGCTAAAATACACCTGTGACATTTTCTCACACCACTGTTCTGAACCCATTAACTTACTTACTTACTTAGTCGTTCTTGTGACGCTACACTGTAATTCTGACTTTTAACAGGCCCGATTCTGTGGTTCTATTTTGAATTTTCACCAGTTTTATTTTCTTCTGATCACGCGATTTTCCGTTGTTTACGGAAATCGCTATTTTCGGGCACGCTTTTTCACCATTTTATTTCTTCTCATTTGAATATATATCGTGTTTGGTATTTTTTTTGAGTAGATAAATTAAATGGGTTCGTTTATGATGGTAGGTTTATTTTATTCTAGCATCAGTTGTACTTTCTTCTGATTTTTCGCGATTCCCGTAAAGTTCGTTGTTTACGGAAATAATCGCCATTTCTGGCACGCGATATGATGAGGCCGGAAGCACGCGGGGTTTGCGTGGGTTGATAGTACTAATTTTTCTAGCGCCCCCATTGGTCCGGGATTTGCGTAGGAAGGGAAATCCGTGTGGGCGGTTGCTCTTGTATATATGGGACAGAAAACGGGGATTCGGTCTCTATGAAAAAATAAGTGCCAGCCGTCAGACTACGTAATTTATCGTTCTCCACTGTGGGAAAAACCAGCGATGAATTGGTATGTAAGATTTTATCGTATTATCGTTTTATTCATTAGAGTTCTTTGAGAAATTCGCCCTTAGGTAAAGATTAACTTTTCAGTTTTAAAATAAACGATAGCGCCATTAATTACTATTTTTGAAGAACGACGTAATGCAACAGTGTGCTTATTCTTTCTATGATTTTGGCAATAGATAGGAGTGTGTGAAGTTGTGAGAAACACGTGTGCCATATTTGTAGGATGTTATGTAAAACCACCATTTATTCCTGTATATTTTCTAATGTAAATTTATGGGGAAATCCCTGATGTGTTCGTTAATTTTTCTGAGCCTTAAAAATGTGAGAAATATTGTCAGAGGGTTCAGATTTACGTTGTAAATGAATTATACTGCTTAGGGGAGGAAACTATTCCTATAGCGAGATTTAATTAAATAGGAGTAAGCCGGGGAAACTCCTGTGTTAATGGGTAAAAGGATTTCCCTATGTTTGTCAAGTTTGAACACGTGATCGGCCATGCGTAACGGCCATGTAACATGTCAGACGGGTCTGGGCTATTGGTTGTTTTACCTGGCAGATTTTAGTAGAAGGAGGGGGGGATGAAGAGGCCACGTGGGATAGTGGTATTTTATGTATTGTTGTGAAGAACGAGAGAAAGGGGAGAAGAAGTGAGAATGAAGAGACACGTGTATAGAATTATTTTATGTATCGTATATGTTAGAGATAAGCGATTTTAGAGTGGGTGTACATGAGTCGCTGTTTCTTTTAATTTCAGCGAGTCACGGCGGAAACAGTGGGGAGCATAATTTTGTCAAATAAAATTATCCACGGCAAAAGACATATCTCAGGGTCAGAGTACTCGAGTATCGTCAGGAGCAAAAGAAAATTACCCTATGGTCTCTGGCAGTGAAGTCCCTATGCTTCAGCTGGACCGAGGTTGATTTATCATACAGCCGAGAGCATCGCTATTATAGTCTCTAGCAACGGCAGGTGGCCGGGAGACTAGTTTCATTTTGTACAGCCTGAAATCAAGGCTGTGTTTTTTTCTCTAACTCCGGAGCGGGTTAAAAGAGGGAAGCTATTCAGCAGCAGAGAAGTTTTGTCTACAGTTAATCAAGTCCCTCATGCTTTTTTTTTGATATCCGAACATCGTCATCACCAAAATCAGGAACAGGTGACAGGGTTACCATACCTAGGTCCTGATAGAAATCAAGAGAAGAGCGTAACGGAGACGCCGCATCATCAGCCCTCGAGTGTTAGAGAGACACTGAGATCAAGAGAGGAAGATAGAGAAGGAGGGAGAAAATAGACAGGACCAGTAGGGTCTGTTCAGTATCCATTGGACGGATAGACACTGAGTCTGCGTTCGTAAAACTAAGTCTATTATATTTAGCATTTCGTGTGGTGTAGTTATCGGCGCCTATCGCCTAACTAGTAGAAAGCTGTGTAGCCGTTCATTGAGGAAGAGTCACCAGGACTGAGACAGTATAAAATTTATTAGTGTTAGAGAGTGGAGGCTAAAAGTTGACAGCCCCACCAAATTAGATTTGGTTTAAAGCACTAACCATTTTTATTGTTCCTCAGCAGGGTGACAGGAAGAGTGAATGTGATTGAGGTTTTTTTTTGTTGAGTGTCTCTCAATTTAATTGTTACCTTGGTTTTTCCAGGCCGTGCAACAGTGCACGCTATTGACTGACTTGATGACGTATGATGCCATTTTATGTTTTCTTGTATGTAAATAAATATATACATATATTATTTACTGGATCAGCTTCTATTCTTTACTATACTTACTCTATGTTGTCTGTATAGTGGTGTTTGTGGTCGTAATTATACACCTTATCTCCTTGTGTTTCAAGGCAGTCAGAGGTGGGGATAATGTATGCCTGCGCAGGGCTATAGAGATTTTGTAGGCCTTGATTATTATATATCTGCCGTAGATGCAGTATTTGTGCACTGATGTGAAGTATAGAGATTTTGTAGGCCTTGATTATTATATATCTGCCGTAGATGCAGTATTTGTGCACTGATGTGAAGTATAGAGATTTTGTAGGCCTTGATGATTATATAACTGCCGTAGATGCAGTATTTGTGCACTGATGTGAGGAGTAGAGATTTTGTAGGCCAGGATGTGTAAGGGCCGTATGGTGTGTTAACTACATTATGAAGATTCATGTTTCGATGTAACTGTATTCGTCTAGATCTACGTGATGTTATAATTGTAATAAACCATGGTTAAAATATCATCAGACGTTACACCATTCCATGACTTGGTGTGTGCGCTACTGTGAGTGACTGTCCCAAACCACACTCACCTTCTTCACCGTAATTAAGTACATATAACATTTGGATTCTCCTTCACTAAAAAAAGTCTTTAATTATCAGTGGTGGACCAAACCAACGGGTCGTAACACCCACATTACATTCGCGTAACAAGAGGGTAAATTAGGTCAGATTCTGGACCAGTCATTACAAGTGGGAACACTGAACTGTGTTATGTTTGGCTCTGTGTGGGCGTGGCTTAATTCAACTGTACACAGGTATCAGCTGACTGCGCATATCCATCCTCATATCTTGGCGTGTTGTAGCAACTAAACTAACTTTATCAGTTGGTTTCGATATCAAACAGCTGTTATCTGATAGCGACATTGATGCCATAATTGTTACAGTGCTTGTTCCAGTCTTTCCATATGCAGATTCAACTATAGGTGCAGTATTTTGGAGAGTTCGTCTGCACGTATACCTCAAGTGATTGCGGGGTTGCTGTGATCGGTTCCTGTCGTCTGATGCATTGTTGAGGACATACTGTACAGTGGCAGGGATTTGAAGACAAGAGTGCCTAGTCCTTGTACCTTTTCTGCAGTGGAGTGTTTTAACGTCAGAACTTTGTGATATCCAGTGTGTTGGCGGAAGGGTCAGGATTACCTTCAGTTAAGTGCTTTTGTTGTGTGTAAATGTTGCCACTTCTGTCCATGTCAACAAGCCTCAATCTGCACTATCCTATTCTATTGATAACTATTGTTGTTGTTGTCGATAATTATATCGATTAATTATAGAATGTGATGATGTACAGGGATTGATGATACAATATTTGAGATCTAAACTTGATTTGGTATAATGAAAGTTTAATTAAGACATATATGGTTGACTAAGTAAACAAGTCACAATGGATTCTGATACAGATCCGGAGGATATGAGACCTGTATTAGAGTATCTGTTTCAGGAAGGAACAGATTATCAGGGATTAAAAGGCCCAGAGCTTGAGTCACATGTTATGGACAAGTTTTTGGTCTCTGCATCGAGATCTCTAAGAGAGTTTGCTAATGAGAGATTTCAGTCAATTCCTCATGTGAGTATGGCTGAGGATCTGGCAAGGTTATTGGTTTTGGACCTTCGTCTGTTCTTGGACAATTATATTAGTATTAAACGTGATAGCATATTGAAGAGTATTCGTACGTTATTGCTCGACGGCATATATAGTGACCAGGAAGAAGAGTTAAAAGAGAAGAAGCAAATAGGAGACATAAAACAGAGTACCCTAGAGCAAAGGGAAAGTTTTATAGAATGTACTGCTGAAGTGAGTGAGTTACATGAAAAAGTCTCTAAACTTACAGATGATTTAGGCAAATCAAACTCAGAACTTGCTAGTGTTCAAGCAAGTTTGGATTCAGCATCGTTGAACATAGAGCAATTGGAAGTTCAGATGAAAGAGAAGCAAATTGAGGTTGAAAAACTTACACAGGAGACTCAACAAAAGAAAGAGACATTAGTAGAGTTGATGGTTGAGAAAGAGAAGGTTGATAGGCTTACGAATAGTCATGATATTGAGATTGAGAGGATTGATAAAGAGAGAGTGAAAGAATTAATGGTGGAGAAAGACAAATTGATTAAGATTGAAAATTTGCTAGCAGAGGAAAGCTGCAAGGTCTTAAAAGCGGAGAGTTTAAACAAGAAATTAAGTGAACAGATTGCACTTAAGGACTTTGAGATTGTAGAAGCAAGAAGAAGAATAAATGGTCTGCTTGACGTAGTCTTGAATAGCAATATGTGGTCTTCCGTCAGTGTTGTCGATGATAGACAGAAAGTTTCTTATCATCAGAACACTAAAGCAAAAAGCCAGCCTTATACACTTTTTGCGGATTCTACGGTCAAGAATGGTGGACATAGATCTTTCCGTGGGAGATATAACTTCTCACGCAATACAGATGATTCCGATGATAATGATTGCTGGCGGCAGAATAACAAAGGAAAATCTACAGTAATATCCAGTCCTGTAGATAAGGAAAGAAACAGTGCTAAATCTCAAGTCAGTGTGTTAAAAACCAACAGCGTATTTATTGACAGATCTGATAAATTGGTTACAAGTAACAAACATACTACTGCTTGTTCCATGAAGGAAACAAATGTTGTGGAAAAAAATAAAGAGATTGTCAAACCTTCTAGTCATACCCAGTCAAGGCAGTGTGACTCATTTTTTAAACACATTGCCACAAGCAAAGAAAAAAATAATTTTGATAGGAGACATAACCCTAAGGTTATAAAGTACCAAGGGAGTTCATCCTACGGTAACGTTTCTTCTCCCAAAAACAAGAAAAAATGTGACAGATCTCAACATTGTGATTCTAAAAGTTTAGAAAACTATAGCAGAAGTAATTATATGAAAGTTCATCAGTCTAGTAATAATTTTTTCTGCTAAAAAGTCAGTTCTATCTGATGGACATTGTTATCTGGGAAGAAGTATTAAGAATAACTATTGTAACTGGGATTTAAATCAGTACAACGGTGTTAATAGAGCAAATGACAATGCTCTCAAAAGAAATTATACAGATCGCAACCAGGTTAACTGTGCTTCACATAAGAGCAAGATTATTATTAATCAGAGTAATAGGAACGGTAATAGGTTCTTAAATGCTTTTGCTTGTCATGCTGATAGGTTTGAGAGATCATCTCGGTCTTGTGAAGGTAGTAAATTTTTTTCAGCCTACCGCACTGACAGCTGTGAATTATAGGTCAGGTTGTCCCTGGGACGTCTATGTTGTCTGCTATGTGACGAGAGTTGTTGACATCGCAGGAGGGCCACAACCTTACACCACGGAGTTCGGGTAATTGTGTAGTGAACTTTTCCGTGTTTCCTCATAATCTTACCATGGATTAAAATAGATATTTTCATTTGTATTGTCTCACAGTGAGCGACTTTGCGAGGGGAATCACCATTCTAATTTTACATTACCTGGGAGAGATGTAGATCACTGTGTACCATTTATCCATTCAAGCGAGCCTAGACAGTACGTTAACCCACCGTGTCATGATGTCACCTTGCGTGTTGATGAGATGTTCGCAAGACCTCGAAGGAATTTTTTTTTTGTTTTTTAAAGGTCCTGTTTATTTTTTGTTCTGTTTACAAACACTGAATGTTATTGTATTCTTTAGTATAGAACTTTATATGTTGTTAATGAAATATTATGTAATCTTTGTAACATTTGATTGCCATAATTATTTGTTGGTTGTTACTTATATGACTGTATTTTAATTATGCATTAAATAATTTCTATGCACAAACTTATTTACTGAGACAATGTAATAGTCATTTTCATAGATAGTCCTGAGTGTTTATTCACTACTTAAAATTTTGTTTTGTTTTTTCATCATGGATTTGATACCATGTTTAATTAACATATTTATATACAGATTATTTGAATTAATTGTTTAGTGAAAGGTAATTTTAAACATAACTTGTATGTATTATTAATGATTTTTCGTTGAAGTTAAGGACGTATTCTGAAACTTGGTTTCCATTTTTTTCTCAATTATGACATTTGATAATTTAAACGATTCGATTTTTTTTTTGTCAGCTAGAATTAACTTAAATTTCCTATTAAATTAAGTGGGTAGAATTAACAGTGACGGCTGATACTCTTGTTCATTTAAAGAATTTAAATATCTGATTATAATACATAGTTAAGATAAATAATATTACACTTATATATATTTATAACTTCGTTTGTAGTTAACATTTTATTACCCAATGTGACGTTTCTTTGATGTATTTTTTTTTAAAAAAAGAAGAGAAAAAAAAACTTACACGTTTTGATGTGTGTCTATTTAAAGATAAGATTATTTTTATGTTACTCAGCTAATTTAATTGTTAGTTATTAATTATAGCTACATATTACTTAGAAATAAAAATACTATTTTTATTTAACCTAAAGAGAAGAAACATTTTTTGTATTGTAAATTTTTGGAAAATGTGTTTTGAACATTGTGATATTTATTTTTTTTCTGCGCCAGCGCTAGATTGTATGTTAGGGTTACTATTATGTAGTGACATTAATTCTTTGAAAATGTTGTGATGTTTGGATGTATTTTTTGGTTGTTAGCGCTTGACTATGCGTCAATGCGGAACTTGTGTTATCGTTAATAATTTTTTGTTTGGGTGATATTTGATGTAATTTATTTTTAGTTATGTATAAGTTTATAATTTAGTTAAAATTACTTATTATGCTGTGCTTGTCATAAGCTTTCTTTTTTGTGTTAGTATATAAATATACTTTAGCATTTTTGTATTTTACAATACGTTGTTATATTTGGATAGTTATTGTTAGGTGTTGTTACCAACTTTCTTTACATTTGCATCTTTACTGTCATCTCTCTTTGTTGACTATTCGTCATTTCTTTACATCTTTTCTGTTGTCTTTTCAGTATTGTCTGATATTTTTTGTTTATGCTTCCGTGTTTCATCTTTGATGTCATTCATACTTCTAGTATACTTTTTTCGTGTTACGCTATTTATACTTTCATTCTTTTTGTAGTGTTAAGTTAATTTATATGACTTTAGATAATGTAATTGGTTCTTATAGTTCTATTTGTTTTACATGTATGGAATTGTTGTCTTCATTGTCATCTTATGATTCTATTTGATTTGAATTCTTATTATTCCCATTTCATATATTTTGTCTTTTTCTCGTATGATAATTTATTTTCTGTTTAGTTTGTACTATGTATACTTAATTTGGGTTTTGTTAATTTTAGATTAATTTTTTATTTTGGTATGCTTGAATGATTATGTTGGATGATTTAGTCGTTATCGTTATCTTACATTTATTGATGATATTTTTGTAGATGTGCTATGTTCTCTTGTCATAGGTATATATTTTTGTAGGTAATT
The DNA here is from genome assembly GCA_024509875.1 of Oreohelix idahoensis. Classification (NCBI taxonomy): domain Eukaryota; kingdom Metazoa; phylum Mollusca; class Gastropoda; order Stylommatophora; family Oreohelicidae; genus Oreohelix; species Oreohelix idahoensis. Next base: position 167,072 of record JAMPIV010006724.1, read on the forward strand.
GATCGAAAACTTCATTAATTTTTTAAAAAAAATTTTTTTGGGAATTAATTTAAGAGGTCTCTGATATAGCTTCATTGACCGTTAAATTTTTGGGAGTTACTTTTCAACAAAAAAAAAAAAATGATGGATATAATCATTTTTTTTTCCCTGGGAGTGTGGCAAACTGATAAGTGCAGATGTGATGAAAGGGAAATGATCTTGGGAAATACGTGTTGAGTAGAGTTAATTTTGGGTTAGAGTACTTGCTTACAGATTGGTATGGATTTGTTTAAAGATATCTCCTCTTAGTTTCGTGGAAGACAGTATGTCAGATAGCAGGTGAACTCTGGTCATAATGTACTGTTTCTGAACTGTTTTTGAGTGATGTGTGAATAGCTCTCGCGGCTAGTGTCCGCAGGGATTTTTGAGAGCAGTGTGAAGAGAACAGTAGATTCTCGTGACTGTGTGAACGGGGTGTGTTCCCGTGGGTTCAGTGTGTGCAGGGTTTTTTGACTGAGGTGGTCAGCCCTAAGGTGGTTTTTTGGATAATGTATGCCTGCACAGGGCTATAGAGATTTTGTAGGCCTTGATTATTATATATCTGCCGTAGATGCAGTATTTGTGCACTGATGTGAAGTAGAGAGATTTTGTAGGCCTTGATTATTATATATCTGCCGTAGATGCAGTATTTGTGCACTGATGTGAAGTATAGAGATTTTGTAGGCCTTGATTATTATATAACTGCCGTAGATGCAGTATTTGTGCACTGATGTGAGGAGTAGAGATTTTGTAGGCCAGGATGTGTAAGGGCCGTATGGTGTGTTAACTACATTATGAAGATTCATGTTTCGATGTAACTGTATTCGTCTAGATCTACGTGATGTTATAATTGTAATAAACCATGGTTAAAATATCATCAGACGTTACACCATTCCATGACTTGGTGTGTGCGCTACTGTGAGTGACTGTCCCAAACCACACTCACCTTCTTCACCGTAATTAAGTACATATAACAGGAGACTATAGCCATTTTTTTTAGTCACGAAGCGGCAGGGGGAGATTCAAATCCTGGGTCTATCTCTTGAGCCAATAGTCTCACCTGTCCACAGGCATGTTATTTTCCATCTAAATTCTATCTTCTCAGACTTTCTCATACTAGGGTCTTGCTTTCATTCAGGCACACTCTATAAACATAAAACCACTTCGTGACAGTTCCCCTTCTACCGTGAGGTGTAGAGGTTTGGAAGAGAGAGCGCCAGACTATTCTATCAGCTGTCTTCTTCCTGGCCTGGTTCCATTCTAGTTCTCGGTCCTTCAAAGATTGTCTAATGTTGTCCTCCCAGCGGACTCTGGGTCGTCCTGGAGGTCTGGATCCCTGGCTCTTTGTTTCCCATGCTTGTCGTGGTAGCTGATCTTCTCCCATTCTGCAGACATGGCCAAACCATCTTAGTTGGGACTGTTCTATTTGGGTCTGCAGCGGGTGGGATTTTAGGCCTTGACGTATCGTCTGGTTGCGGACCATGTCTCTTCTTGTTACTTCAACCACCTTCCTCAGATACCTCATTTCTGAGGTTTGGATCTGGCTTTTGTGGGTTGTAGTCATTGCCCATGACTCGCATCCATATGTCAAGACTGGGACATAGGTGGAGCGGTATACAGCCATCTTCGTTTTCTTACCAACCTCTTTCTTGCTGAGGAATCCTCGATTTATGGCCTGATAAAGTCTCCCAGCCGCTGCTTTTCGAGTGGCCAACTCTTCTTTGATGCCCCCCTTTCGGTCTATAATAGCTCCGAGATATTTAAAGTGGTCGACCTGCTCCAGGACCTGTTCTCCCAACTTAATCTGATGTTTTCTTTCTTCTCGTGATATCACCATGGATTTTGTTTTAGAGCTGCTTATGACCATCCCTCTCTTCTCCAGCTCTTCCTTCCAGACTTGCAGGTTGGATTGGAGATGTGTCTCTGATTTAGCAATCAGGACAACATCATCAGCAAATGCTAGTTCTGAAATACAGACCTGTCTCATCTTCCAGTACCCCACTGAATACTTTCTTGTTCTCTTCTTACATGCCTTGATGACATCGTCCATGAGGAGTATGAAAAGATAAGGTGACAGGATATCGCCTTGTCTTACACCAGTGGTGGTCCTGAACTCTTCTGACTTATAGTTTGCTGTCCTCACATAATTTCTGCAAGACTTGTAGAAGCTCTGTATAGCATGAATCAGAGGTGCTGGAATGTTCTTCCTTGCCAAACAGTCCCAAAGTTTGCTCCAGGGGACCCTGTCAAATGCCTTTTCCAGATCTATGAAACAAAGATGGATCTCACTCTTGTACTCAAGGGCCTTTTCACTCAGCTGCCTGAGTGTGAAGATTAGGTCTTGAGTACTTCGGTTTGCTCGGAATCCGCACTGGGCTTCATCCAATTGTGGCTCAGCTAGGCATCGGAGTCTCTGCTCTAGGATTCTAGAGTAGATTTTACCAGGGACACTGAGAAGGGATATTCCTCTGTGGTTTCCACATTGTCGATTGTCACCCTTTTTGAAAATCGGTGTTATGATGGCAATCTCCCAATCCTTTGGTATGGCCTTGTTGCACCATGCTGCCTGTAGGACCCTTAGGAGTAATAGGTCGCCTGATGCTCCCATGTACTTAACCATTTCTGGTGTTATACCATCATGCCCTGCTGCTTTGCCCATCTTGATTTTCTCCAGTGCTGCCTTCAGTTCTTCCATCTTTATGTCATCTTCATCACCATTTGTATCCTCTTCTGTGCTAGTGCTTATCATTTCTGATGCTCTACCTTGCTCACCATCAAGGAGTTCTGAGAAATATTCTTTCCATCTTTCCATTACTTCCTTCGGGGCAGTAAGCAATTTGCCTTGCTTGTCCTTTATAAATTTAAGAGGGCATTGTTTTTCCTTCCTCATGTTCTTTAGGGTCTTATAGAACAATTTCTGGTTTTCTTGCGCATCCTTTTCTAGCTTTTCTCCAAATTCTCCCAGGACTTCTGTTTTGCTGCTAGCACCTTGTTCTTTGCTTCTGTTCTGAGTATCACATATTCTCTATATTTCTCTATTTGTCCTGCTGTGTTTTTAGCTCCTAAGTATTGTTTCCATGCCATTTTCTTCTCTCTTATTTTCTCTTTGACTTCTTCTGTCCACCAAGGTGTCCTCTTTCTCTTGTTCCCAAGTCGGACTTCACCACATGCTTCTGCAGCAGCTGTCTTTATGATGTCCTTGAATTTAAGCCACAGGGTTTCCAAGTCATCAGGTTGTTCTTCTGTGTTTCTCACCGCTGTAGCAATAAGTCCCTGATATCTGGTCTTAATTTCTGGCTCTTTCAGCTTGTAGGTCTTAATGCTCATTTCTTCCGTTCGTTTACTTGGTTTCTTGCGTGGTGCTGGGCAGTTCCTAGGCTGAGCAACTCTTTCAGTTGTTCTTTTTATTGTAAGCAGGTAGTGATCACTTCCAATCTCTGGCCCCCTCCAGACTCTAGCATCCCGGACATATTTGAATGAGCTCCTCCTAACAATGGCATAGTCGATCACTGACTTCTCATTCTTGTTGGTTCACACCTAGTGTATGCATGTATGCGCTTATGGGGGAACTTTGTGTTTGTAATGATCAGATTCTGCTCACTGCAGAATCTGAGGAGTCGCTTTCCATTGTCATTGAGAGTATCTTCTCCATATCTTCCGATAACTCCACCCCATCTAGCATGGTCATTTCCAACTCTGGCATTGAAATCTCCGAGCATGATAATTTCATCTAGGCAGTCATCCACTGTCCTTTGAAGCAGCTCGAAGAATTCTTCCTTGACCTCTGCTCTCTCATCCTCATTTGGCCCATACACTATGACCAGGTTGACTATGGTTTCTCCTTCTTTTAGTTTTACAACCATAATGCGCTCCGAGACAAAGTTCCATCCCTTGATACTATCTTTCTGGTTTTTGGCCACAATGCAACCCACGCCCCCTTTAGCTCTTTCAGATGTGGGTACACCACTGTATAGCAGAGTGTTGCCATCGAGATCCATGACTCCTTGTCCCTTTTTCTTTGTTTCGGTAATAGCCAGGATTTCTAGTTTTGCTTTCCTCATCTCTTCCATCAGCTCCTCTTCTTTCCCATTTATACTTCTTGTGTTCCATAAGTCGTAGTCCGTAGTCCGTTCCAGTATTAAACTACAATTAATTGCTTTTTGATTGCCTGTGACTAGTGTTTAGAAGTAGAGTACATAGGTTTTACAAAGACAGATTTTAACAAATCTAATAATCTGATTCATCAGATTGACTGATGCCATTAGTATTTATACAGATAAAAATGCAACAGCATTACCATGACTATGAGAGTATAGTGGCAGAAACGCTGACAACATCTGAGGTATGGACTGTGATATCAAAATAAGAATACAGAAGGCAAGAGGCACTGCACCCGTGTGTTACCGGGGCCCAAAAGAGGAGCAAAGAATAGTAACACTGTACCCTACCAGGCATGTCGTAAAAAGCGGCTAAGGAGGGTTGGGCATGGAGCTGGTTACCCCATCCCGTAAAAAACTTTTTACCACAAAAACTTCAACAAACATGGACGTCAAATAAAGAATATAAATCAACTCAGCCGCCCAAGACAGAAGGTCCTCTGGAAAGGAGGCGCATGAAGCAACCTAGAGAAAGCCAAAAGGAGTCTGGGTTGCCGACTACAGAGGTGAAAATGATGAGGAAAACATGGAAAGAACTTGAGAGGATGGCACAGGACAGGAAGACTTGGCATGTGTTTGTTGAAGGCCTATGCTCCTTGGGGAGCTAAAGGGTATTGATTGAAGAGGCACTGGGGATATATATGGAAATAAAAAGAAGATAATCACAAAAACAAAAAAAGAACTGTCATCTGAAATATTAAGGCAGTCCTATACGAAAGTTTGAAAGTTTCAATTATTTAGGCAGTAAAATGACTCAGGATGGTGACACAACAAGAGAAATCCATACTAGAATTGCTTTGGCAGCTAGCGCCTTCAATAGATTATCTAACATTTGGAAATTACGATCATTGAATATACATACCAAGCTTCGTCTGTTTAATTCAAATGTTATCTCAGTGTTAACATACGGCAGTGAGAGTTGGAAAATAACAAAATCATTGGAGAACAAGCTGAATACATTCGAGAACAAATGTCTTAGAAAACTCATGAACATCAGTTGGAAAGAATTCAAGACTAATCGACAAATAAGAGAAGACTCTAGGCAGAAATATGTCTCCGACTATATAAGGAAAAGACGATGGTCATATATCGGTCATGTCCTACGAATGCAAAACAACAGAATACCACTACAGGCGCTCACTTGGGTTCCTGAGGGTAAGAGGAAAAAAGGAAGACCAAAAGAAACACTCAGAAGAACAATAATAAGAGAAGGAAGAACGTTGGGCCTAAATAATGTGCAAGAGCTAAGAGGAGTGGCGTCACAACGAACAACCTGGAGAGCACTGGTTTCTGCCTTATGCGCCGTGTTTGGTGCTTAAAGAATTTATTATTATTATTATTATACGATGGCTCTGAAACATCATAGAACTGATGGAAATCATCGGACAAATACTACTGGTACAACAGGCAAAGAAACTTGCACTGAGCTGAACACACATACTGAGGAAACTAATGACAACATTACTAGGCAGGCCGTGTTCTGGAATCCTCATACAGAGAAAAAAACCAAGGGAGACTTAAACAGATGGTACAAGACAGGTTGGCTTGCACTAAATTCTCTGAAGGCCTATGCTTCACGGGAATAAAAATGATGATGCTTTAGCCTTTAGGGTCAGGTCAGCTGCCATTTTTTGTAAGGTCATGAGCCGCAGTAACCCACTTATTTTGTAAACTCAGTTTAACCCATATTTGTTGTCTATATAATATTGTATGTACGAGGCACGTTTTTTAAGTAATTCCCGGTGTAAAATAATAAAAAAAACCATCATATATAAAAATGATTTATTGCAGCCAAAAGTGAACCACACATTTACATTATTTCCCAACATAGTCACCATTGACTTCAACACATTTTTGGTATCGTGGCACCAGGTTCTTAATTCCAGTGTCAAAGAAGTCTGCCGCCAGTGTCTTGAACCATTCATTAACGCCTGTCTGCAGTTCATCATCAGTTTCAAACCGCTAGGATGCCAGCCACTTCTTTAGGTGCATGAAAAGGTGGTAATCACTTGGCGCGGGATCGGGGCTGTAGGGCGGGTGGTCAAAAATTTCCGTGAAATTTTTGCATCAATTGAACAGTTCGATCTGCGGTGTAAGGTCGAGCATTATCGTGCAAAAGCACAATCTCAGTGGACAGCAACCCACGTCTTTTGTTTTGGATGGCATGTCTAAGTTTTATCAGAGTGTCACAATAAGCATTGGCATTAACTGTCTTTCCACGTTCAAGAAAATCAATAAACAAAACCCTTTTTTTTGTCCCAGAAAACAGTGGCCCATGATCTTGAACTTGACAGAAGGTGCTTGTCGTTAAACTTCTTTGCTTTCGGGGGTCCGTCAGATGGGGTGTCGCCATTGCACGCGACTGTTGATTTGATTGACATTTGTTGTAGGAAATCCAGGTTATCAGTCTCCAGTAACATTCGTGGCCCAAAAAGTAGATCTCCTTCATTTTGATAGCGCTGCAAAAATTTTTGAGCCGAAGCCAGGCGTTTCTGCTTGTGTTCATCGGTTAACATTTTCGGCACCCATCTGGCGGGATTATTTATTTTTGCACTCATTATAAATTACTCACACGCAGCATCAAAAAAGAATTCGACAGCGAAAAAATAGCAGACAGCTAGCTAATGAACCACATAAACATACTGCACATTTCTGCCTACCATCGGTTTTTGGCGGTATGTCCAAGACTAGTGTACCCAATACAACTTAAACGTTCCAAAATCGATCGTGTAATTGGAGCAGTTCAATCAAATTGAAACAGTCTATCACAAGATAGATAATTAGAATGTCTTAACCTTTACAATTGCACGTCTGGTAACCTTTAGCAGACGGCGTTAATATCATATACCGTAACAGTCAACAATGCCCAATCTCTGCCAGGTATTCAAGTACCATGCCTGGTGGTGTAGGCGATCATGTCTCTCCACTACTATTTATCAATTCTGCTGTTGACTTTATGTACATGTCATAATGTCAAACTGTCCAGTATCTTTGACATCCTCTTTATCATTATCTTTCCTGTTGTCCCGATATACTCTAGATTTCTTATTCTCAAGTACCCATAACTGTCAGGTATGGGTATTGAACAAGACTTAATGTTTAATGTAAGTGGCGGTTCTAATGGGGTTTATTTGTTGTTGTAGATCAAAAATACATGAGAAAAATTATTCTGAACTAAATAGTATTACTTTATCACTTCACTGTAAACACACTGACACCAACTGCTATTCTACAGGGTGACTGAAAAATCACTTCTTATTTTTAAAGTTTGACATCCTCACTTGTATCCAGTGGATATACATGAAACAAATGTCTAAACAATGAGCAATAACTGTCATTTGACAAATAAGCTTTAGTTTTTTTATTCCCAGAAACATAACAAAAGAAAACAAAGTCTAAAACAGCAAATAAACGGACACTAAAAGAGAGCAAATATTGCTGACCTCGATGAAATCATGCGTTAAACAAACCAGATATTACGTTTTATATAAGAAAATGCCAGTTAATTATATTTATTGTGATGTTTGTTTCATACAAATTAGTTGCATAGGAGTGAGGAAATAGTCATTTAAAAATAGAAAGTCACGCCTTAATCACCCTGTAGAACTGTATACACTGCTTGAATGGTCTTCAAGTTTGATTTTCTGTAATTCTTCCGCCCACCCTACGTAGTTGTAAATTCGACTGTGTGAATTTGCTGCTTGATTTTCAGGAATGCAGGCCAAAGATTCTGCCATCAATGGTACCTATACCTTGTAGCGGTATGGCAGCTTGCGTACCCTGACAATCCCCAGAGCTATGCCAGTGGGAGTTTTACTCCTGGTAGGTTCAACCAAGATAGACTGGTCTGTGTGGGTAGGGGTCAGACAAAAGCTGGTACCCTGGTCCTCCAGGTTGGGGGTTTTAGCATAGGGCTGACACCCCTGTCTATGTAAAAAAAATAATGAAGTTATGGAAACAACATCAAATGAACAAACTTTGCTGCGGGATGGACATTCGGAGTCTGTGGCTCGTATGACTGTCAGTGGTGAAGGCCGAAAGGAAGCCACTGACATGAAAACGGATGTCCTGACCGCAAGACAGGATACAAGAGTGGGATTTTGGAATGTCAGGACAATGCGAGACAGGTGGACTAGGACGGGTCACGGCAGAAGTGAGAAACTATAGGTTACACATCCTGGGGATAGGCGAGAGCAGATGAACAGGGGCGGGAAGGGTTGGAGCGGCAACGGGAGAGACAGTGCTTTACTCTGGGGGAGAGGATGGACAACACAGTGAGGGTGTGGCCATTGGTCTACAGAGGGGGATGGGGGGGACATTGCTGGAGTGGAGGCACATCGGCGGCAGACTGGTGCGGTTGAGATTGAGGGGGAGATTCACCGGCACTACAGTGGTACAATGCTGCGCACCGGCGGGTGATGGCGATGGGGAAGTCGGGGATGAGTTCTGTCGGCGGCTGCAGAGGGAGATGGAGGGCACACCTGGATGTGATCTTGTTGTAGTAATGGGAGACCTCGGTGCGAGGGTTGGTGCACACAATACGTGTAATGAGGGGGCAGTGGGGGGGTGCGGCGGCGGAGTAGCGGGCGAGGATGGGGATGGATGGGCTAGTGGGTTTCTGTGGCATTGGCAGCCTGGTCGTTGGGGGAACGCTTTTCCCACGTGGGGAAATTCACAGGTTGACATGGGGGTCGCCGGGTGGTCGGGACGGAGGCCAGGTGGACCACGTCGTGGTTGGCGGTGGATGGAGACGTGCATTGCGGGATGTGAGGGTGGGGGGAGGTGCGGATGTGGGAGGCGATCACCATTTGGTGGTGGCAAGGCTGAGGGTGAAGCTGGGGGGGGCTGGGCCGGCTGCGGCTGCACGGAAAAGGTTTGACATCAGCGGATTGGGGGACCCCCTTGCCGGAGAGGCTTTTGCGGCCGACATTGGGAAACGATGTCGGTTTGCCGGGGGCCAGGAGGGGACGTTGACTGATGATGTGGACCAGAGTTTCAACACCGTTTCAACAGTGTATAAGGAGGGTGGCGGATCATGCTTGGGATTCCAGGGGGGAGGGGGCGGGACTGGATGGCACCAGAAACGCTGGACACCATGGGGATGAGAGGGGAGGTGAAAGGAGGGAAGACAGAGGCGAGGTCCCCCGGGTTGGGGCAACTGTATAGCGAACGGTACAGTCGACTGGACGGGGAAGTTGGGCGCCAAACCCGGGCCAATGGGGGGAATTTCCTGGGCGATCTTGCAGGACAGGCAGAAGAGGCAGCACTGAGAGGTGGACGGAGCACAGTGTACAAAATGGCTAAGTTCATCGGCGGAGGACAGGGTGCAAACAATGTTGCATTGGTGAGAGATGGGCGGGGAGGTCTCGTCGGGACAGCGGGGGGGCAGGGGACGGGATAAGCGGAGCGCTTCGGGGGGGCTCTGGGCAGGGAAATACCAGAGACACAATTGAATGTTCCTGAGGCTGAAAACGATCTGGATGTAAGTGCAGACATTCCGCGGGAAGAGGGGGTCATCACAGCGGTCGAGGGATTAGGGAACGGTGGAGCTCCGGGCCGTGATGGCTTAAATGCAGAGCTATTTGGGACGGACCCTGAGCTGGCAGCGGAACTATTGGAACCGCTGTTTGCGCGGGTGTGGAAGACGGGGACAACACCATCAGAGTGGAACAAAGGAATGATTGTCAAATTGCCCAAGAAGGGAGATCTTTCAGACTGCAATAATTGGAGAGGAATCACTCTTCTCTCACTTCCCAGCAAAATACTGGGCAGGATGGTTATACAGAGAGTTTCAGAGGCAGTGGACTGCAGGCTGAGGAAGGGGCAGGCAGGATTTGGAAAGAACGGAGGATGTGTAGACCATATATTCACTCTCAGGAACATTATAGAGCGGTGCTCGGAGTGGCAAGGACAGCTTTGCATAAATTTTGTTGATTTTGAGGGGGCTTTTGACGGCATGCGTAGGGACAGTTTATGGAAGGTGCTGAGGGCTTGTGGAGTTCCGGGCTGCATGGTGTCAATCGTAGAGAGCCTCTATGCCGGCTTTGCGTGTGGTGTTGGGCGGAGCGGCCTGGCCTTCGGGGTGGGGGTGCGACAGGGATGCCCCTTGTCGGCCACTCTATTTTTGGCAGTCATGGGCTGGGTGGTGCGCCGGGCGGCGGAGGGCGGCCCGGGAGGAGTGGGATGGACTGCATTTTCTGCGTTGGAAGATCTGGAGTGTGCGGATGGCATTGCACTGCTGGCGCATTCGCATCGGCGCGTCCGGGAAGGAACGGATGGACTTAGTGGATTTAGCCAGCGGGTGGGCTTGGGCATCAATTTGAAGAGGTCTGGGGTCGTGGCGCTCGGTGTGAGCGGCCCTGGGCCCATGTCGGTAGGGAATCGGCGGCTGGTGCAGACGGGTGCCTTCACATGCCTGGGAAGCGTGGTGACACCGGACGGTGGGGCAGGCGGGGACATCGGCATCGGAATGGGTGGGGCAAGAGCGGCCTTCTTTGGCCTAGGTGACATCTGGGGGTCCTCCCAGTGCAGTACAAGCGCAGAATTGAGATTATACCAGAGTTGCGTGCTTTCTGTGCTTCTCTGTGGTGCGGGGTGCTGGGGGGTCGCGGAGGGGGAGATGTCGGGATTGTCCTCTTTTCGCACGGCATGCCTAAGAGGAATTCACCGAGTCTTTTGGCCGAATGCCATCGCCAACCGGGATCTGCTTGCTCGTGGCAAGCAAGAGGACATGCACACCATCATAGCTGGCAGACGCTGGAGCTGGGTTGGTCATGTCCTCAGAAGAGACCCCGATGTAATCAGGGGAACGGCTGTGCTTTGGACCCCTGGGGGCGGGCGGGCAGCGCGGGCGAAGGAGAGGCCGACCGGAAACAACTTGGCGGAGGACTGTGGAGGCTGGGATGCAGGGAGTGAGCCAGAGTTGGGGCACTGTACGAGGGATGGCCACCGACCGTGCAAAGTGGAATCAATTTGTTGTTGCCCTACAAGACGCCACTAGGCGTGATGGCCACTGACTGCTTTGACGGTCGGCGGTTAAGGATCGAAGAAGAAGAAGGCCAAAGATTAAGATGATGTGGTAAACTGTTAAAAATGCTCAATAGCTGAAACACTGAATAACTTGTAAACAAGTTTTAGGGATCCAGTTATATTGGTCTTTCCCTTACCCTCAGGATTCCAGAGCAAGGACTAGATGATAATGCTATCACCAGGTCTCCTCAAATGTGTGTTCTATCCATCTCCAGCATCATCTTCTCATCTCTTGTTCTACTGCCACTTGTTTGGTTCTTTTTATCAGTTTCAGTGATCTTTTCATACCACTTCAAACCTTCTATCTACGCAAGCATCTGTTTATGAATGCCTGTAGCTTTTTGGTTATACATTATATTGCACAGAATACAAATGGATGGGCAGTTGCCATTAAAAACACAGAACAGCAACATTTCTTATAAGCAATATTAGAAGGTATGCTGGACAAAGGAGATAAACTTGTTTAGGTCGAATGTACCTTCTATATTGCTTATGCAGAGATTTTGCTGTTCTAGACTTTTCGCCACTTTGGCTATGGGTGAAGCCACTGGTTCTAAGATGAAATTATGAGCGGTATTATATTCATTAAACCATTCACACTTTAAGAAAGTATGATTTTGCAAAAAAAAAAAAAATTGCTGAAAATACCATGCGCTACCATAATAACAATATTTTTCACCAGCTCCCTATGTTCAGGATTTGTTGACTCTGGCATAAAATGTCTTTAATTTTCTTAGAAAGTGTGGAGTCAGCACAAATAAAATAATTGTCCAAGATCATACCTGTAATTTCTGAGGTTTCTCTTACTGGATGGAAGTCTTGCTAAACTTGCAAATATATCTTCTAATATTAGCTGCCTATGTTTAGAGTACCGAGAAAATACCTGTATTTGGAAACAAATATTTTAATGTTAAAAGGAGAACGAGGAGGGAAAAAAGCATGAGCATCAAAATGGCAGGATACATTTTCTGATGACTCAAACTGGCTTTTCTCAAAAATTGAAAATGCATCATGATAATGTCTATAAACTTACTCATGCAATACCCATTTTTGAAGAATAGTAGAGTAATTGAGACCATGTTAAATGTATCCATTTCAAGGACTAGCAAGCAATCAAAGGAAATTGCCACTATCAGTTATCATCATTATTTTGCTATGCACTCCTTGCGGAGAATGGAGCCACTTTTGAAGCTGGTCCCCTTGCAGGAATCCTGCACCAAGCATTCACATGCTCCAGCAGCGGTTGTTTCTGTGACCATTATTTTTACACGATGAGCTTGCCAGTTCCATGTACAACCTCTTATTATGCATGAGGTCGCAGTAGTTGTCTCTACTGAGACCCTTGAGAATGACATGGGACACTAACAGTAAACTCTTTACTTACTTAGTCGGCCCTCTTCTGCTGTGAGGTGTAGAGGTTTGTAAGGCAGAGCCTCATACTATTCTATCGGCTGTCTTTCTCCTGGCTTGGTTCCATTCTAGTCCTCGGTCCTTCAAAGATTGTCTAATGTTGTCCTCCCAGCGGACTTTGGGTCGTCCTGGAGATCTGGCTCTTAGTTTCCCATGCTTGCCGTGGTAGCCGATCTTCTCCCATTCTGCAGACTTGGCCAAACCATCTCAGTTGAGACTTTTCTACTTGGGTCTGCAGGGGTTGGGTTTTTAGGCCTTGACGTATCGTCTGGTTGTGGACCATGTCTCTTCTTGTTACTTCAACCACCTTCCTCAGATACCTCATTTCTGAGGTTTGGATCTGGCTTTTGTGGGTTGTAGTTATTGCCCATGACTCGCATCCATACGTCAAGACTGAGACATAGGTGGACCGGTACACAGCCATCTTCATCTTCTTACCAACTTCTCATTTGCTGAGGAATGCTCGATTTATGGCTTGAAAAAGTCTCCCAGCTACTGCTCTTCGGGTAGCCAACTCTTCTTTGATGCCTCCCTTCCAGTCTATGACAGCTCCAAGGTATTTAAAGTGGTTGACCTGCTCCAGGACCTGTTCTCCCAGCTTAATCTGATGTCTTCTTTCCTCTCGTGATATCACCATGGTTTTTGTTTTAGAGCTGCTTATGATCATCCCTCACTTCTCCAGCTCTTCCTTCCAGACCTGCAGGTTGGATTGAAGATGTGCCTCTGATTTAGCAATCAGGGCAACATTATCAGCAAATGCCAGCTCTGAAAGACCTGTCTCATCTTCCAGTACCCCACTGAATACTTTCCTGTCCTCTCCTTACATGCCTTGATGACATCGTCCATGAAGAGTATGAAAAGATAAGGTGACAGGATATCACCTTGTCTTACACCAGTGGTGGTCCTGAATTCTTCTGACTTATAGTTTGCCTTCCTCACATAATTTCTGCAAGACTTGTAGAAGCTCTGTATAGCATGAATCAGAGGTGATGGGATGTTCTTCCTTGCAACACAGTCCAAGAGTTTGTTCCAGGGGACCTTGTCAAATGCCTTTTCCAGATCCTAGAAACAAAGATGGATCTCACTCATACTTAAGAGCCTTTTCACTCAGCTGTCTGAGTGTGAAGATTAGGTCTTAAGTACTTCGATTTGCTCGAAAGCCACACTGGAACTCATCCATTTGTGGCTCAGCTAGGCATCTGAGTCTCTGCTCCAGGATTCTAGAGTAGATTTTACCAGGGACACTGAGAAGGGATATGCCTCTATGGTTTCCACATTGTCAATTGTCACCCTTTTTGAAAATCGGTGTTATTATGGCAATCTCCCAATCCTTTGGTATGGTCTTGCTTGTTGCACCAAGCTGCCTGTAGGACCCTTAGGAGTAATAGGTCGCTTGCTGCTCCCATGTACTTAACCATTTCTGGTGTTATGCCTTCATGTCCTGCTGCTTTGCCCATCTTGATTTTCTCCAGTGCTGCCTTCAGTTCTTCCATCTTTGTCATCTTCATCACCATTGGTTTCCTCTTCTGTGCCAGTGGATATCATTTCTGATGCTTGACCTTGCTCACCATCCAGGAGTTCTGAAAAATATTCTTTCCATTACTTCTTTTGGGGCAGTAAGCAATTTGCCTTGCTTGTCCTTTATAAGTTTAAGCGGGCACTGTTTTTCCTTCCTCATATTTTTTAGGGTCTTATAGAACAATTTCTGGTTTTCTTGTGCATCTTTTTCTAGCTTTTCTCCAAATTCTTCCCATGACTTCTGTTTTGCTGCTAGCACCTTGTTCTTTGCTTCTGTTCTGAGATCATATATTCTCTATATTTCTCTGTTTTTCCTGCTGTGTTTTTAGCTCATAAGTATTGTTTCCATGCCTTTTTCTTCTCTCTTATTTTCTCTTTAACCTCATCTGTCCACCAAGGTATCCTCTTTCTCTTGTTCCCAAGTCGAACTTTACCATATGCTTCTGCTGCAGCTGTCTTTATGTTGTCCTTGAATTTCAGCCAGGGTGTTTCCAGGTCATCAGGTTGTTGTTCTGTGTTTCTCACTGCTGTAGCAATAAGCCCCTGATATCTGGTCTTCACTTCTGGTTCTCTCAGCTTGTAGGTATTAATGCTCGTTTCCCCTGTTCGTTTACTTAGCTTCTTGCGTGATGTTAGGCAGTTCCTAGGCCAAGTAACTCTTTCAGGTGTTCTTTTAATTGTTAACAAGTAGTGGTCACCTCCAATCTCTGGCCCCCTCCACTCTAGGATCCCGGACATACTTGAATGAGCTCTTCCTAACTATGGCATAGTCGATCACTGACTTCTCATTCTTTGTTGGTTCACACCTAGTGTATACATGTATGCGCTTATGGGGGAACTTTGTGTTTGTAATGATCTGATTCTGCTCAGTGCAGAATCTAAGGAGTCGTTTTCCATTGTCACTAAGAGTATCTTCTCCAGTTCTTCCAATAACTCCACCCCATCTAGCATGGCCATTTCCAGCCCTGGCATTGAAATCTCCAAGCATGATAATTTCATCTAGGCAGTCGTCCACTGTCCTTTGAAGCAGCTCGAAGAATTCCTCCTTGACCTCTGCTCGCTCATCTTCATTTGGCCTATACACAATGACAAGGTTGACTATGGTTTCTCCTTCTTTCAGTTTTAGGATCATAATGCGTTCCGAGACAAAGTTCCATCCCTTTGGTTTTTGGCCACAATACAACCCACGCCCCCTTTAGCTCTTTCAGATGTGGGGACACCACTGTAGAGCAGCGTGTCGCCATCAAGATCCATAACTCCTTGTCCTTTTTTCTTTGTTTCTGTTAAAGCCAGGATTACTAATTTGGCTTTCCTCATCTCTTCCTTCCCATTCATACTTCTTGTGTTCCATGTTCTGTAAGTCGTAGTCCATAGTCCATTCCAGTTCATCGCCTTTAGAATCAGTCTGGTTTTCTTTCTCTTGTTTCGCGTAATCTGGTTTTTAAGACAAACAGGTGATTGGCCTGTTGTGCTTTTGCATGATGGAGGGGCTGCCTCATTACGGCCGCCCTCCTCCTTTTTCTGCCGAGTTTGGGACTCTTTACACAACAGTATTTTAATTTTAAAATTTTATGATCAACCTAGAATGTAGTTACAGACTGCTAGATTACCATATTCACTGATAACATTTGTCTACTCTTTCTACACACACACACACACATACATACAAAAAATACAAAAAAACAAACAAAACACAAAGAAAAGAGTGCGCAGTACTTTTTTTTACTAATTTAAAAATAAAAAAAATTGGGGGGTAACTTACTGTTGTAACTAGTTTCATTGCATTCAGTTGTAGTTCACTGATGTTCTCAACAAAAAATGTTGACACACCCAATGATGAAACCTGGAAAAGTGTAAACCATATTAAGCTATTGTGAACCTTGAATTAATATATAATAATGATAAAGGGAAAAAGGTACATCAAGCTGCTTATCTCAACTGCAACAAGTTTGAGGACAGAACAACTATACTTGTCAAAATTAATGCCACTAAAGATTATAAACAGCATTAAAGAAATGTAGAAATTATAATAATTAGCTCCCTAAAAGCAAAGAGAAAGAAATGGGAAGTAAGAGCGACAGAAAACAAAAACACAACCTGAAGGCGAGACTTAATATAAAAACATGATAGGCTGAGGAATACTATACAATGAAACTACAAGATTTAGATCAAAAATAAAATGTTACATAACTTTAAAGAAATTCTCCACCTAAGGCCGTTGCTACAAGGAAAAGTATTTTACTACCAATTCTCAACTCCAGTACATGCTCTGTGGGCGTGTGTCTTAAAAAGATTCTACATTAAAAGTCCAACTCTTGGCCTTCCATCGTGAGCCATTTTAAACCAACAGGAGGGACAAAGGCAAGTCTCCTTGCCTCTTATAAATAGACTTCTTTGCATAGATGAGATACTTGCGGCCTTGGGAGTTAAGACTTTTTTAGAATCAAAGGCTAATGAACTGTAAACAAATCCCAAGGTAAAGGGAAACCACAGCTGTATTTTCCTTGTAAACCAGATCTGTCTATAAAGTCAAGATATTATAAATCAGCTGATTGGTATAAAGGAATGCTTTTAAATAGCAACAGCTCACCATACAGCTACTATGCACAGAAGAAACACTATACAACGGAAATGGATTGTCCACACAATGAGTAAAGACTGGAAGCTTGACAACATCAAAATGGAAGTGAAAAGATTAAACATCAATGTCTAGCAACTATGCAAAACCAGATGGAAGATCAGGAAAGAAACATCAGAAACAAATTCAAAAGGTTTTAACACTAAATTTAAAGAGAAATCTGCACAGGAAATCTTGGCAACTGCAGTGAGGATTTTATAAAAGGCCTGTTGATGTCAACATTATACAAGCATTTGTGGCAGTAGCAGACAGTAGAGACACAGAAATGAAGAAACGTTATTTTTGTATACCTGTCTGCATGAAAAATAAAGAAATTCAAATCAACTGAAATGACCGTGATAAGAGATATCAATGCCAAACAAGGTCACCAGTAAGAAAGACAAGGATTAAGAAGATTGGCTTGGTAGGGAGACAGACTGGTGGAGTGGGCAAACATATCAAGTCTCAATAATAGAAAGCAGGTGATTCTAACAACACCCAAGTTGTCTGTGGACATGGATGAGCCCTGCTGACAAGATGAGAAATCAAACTGGCTGTTCTTATTAGTAGAGTAATGGATAAGACACTATATTACCTAAAGTAGAAAGACAAGCACATAAGTGTATGACTAGTGAGACCATAGAATTAAATGAAGACAAAATGCAAGTTTAACCAAATACAGCATGAAGAGATTGTTGTTCGTCCATCACAGGTGATGAAGACCACTCTGTTCATCCATGAAGAGATTAACAAAGAAATAAGAGGAGTATGTAAAGATGAGAACGGAAAGTGTTTGGACAAGATGTGTGATGATAAACAAAATCAGGTAGAAAGTCAGTACTGGCTTGCTTTAAAGAATTTCAGACATTGCAGGTGTAACAGAACTTGTATGTCAACAGGCTGTATATAAACCCAAAGAAGGCAACATCATCATACACAAGTAGAAAATAATTGAAAGATGGTCAAAGTACACCATACCTGGATTAAACAGATGAACATTTTACAAATGAAAACAATAGTAATGTCCCACCAATTATGAAAGAAGTGCCTCACCAAGACACCTGGAAGCAGGAAAAGCTTCAGGACCAGATCACACATGAGATAAATAATAGATTGATAGAGTTTGGAGTGAACACCTGCCAAAAGAAACAAAAGCCTGAAGCCACTAAATGTGAACAGCCTCACGATAACATCACGATTGCCATGCAAAGCAGAAAGTCAAAACAATAATTTCAGAGGAATATTTTGGGTCTGTTGAAGGAAAAGAATGGAATACTCAAATTTCTTAGGATATCTCAAGAGAAAAAAAAGTAAAACCTTTAACTCAATAAGTAAAAAAACAGACAGAAAGACTTACAAACGGTCCTCAAGGCATGAAAATAAGATTGAAAACGCAGCTGATTAAGGCCACAGTAAATGGAGAGGTATGATAATGATCATCAGTCAGTCAGCATGGAACTCGATGAATGAGTTGCCACTTCAATTTATTATCAACATGAGAACATAAAGTGAAGAGATATATTTTATACCTGCAGGATAATTGTATCTGTCAGTTCCTGAATTTCCAATAATGATGCCAGAGCATTAATAAGTTCACACATCTTGTTGTAAAATGTGATGGTGGACTTGTGTTTCACCGACCCAGCTCGTGCTCTTTTCGCCTTCAAACTACCATGATATCCATCTGTAAGGTAAACCATACATTTACAGGTCTTTCAAGTCAAAGATCTGAGTTTTGGAACAACATACAGTTAATGGAAACTTTAAAAAACAACTTACAGTGTCTTATTTCCAGCAATACTGAAGTAAGATGAATACTGAAGTAATCATGATGAAATATCTTACACGCACAAAAATTGAAACAATGTTAAAATCAAGTTTACATGTTTGCTCCAAGATTGCAATCTATGCTTAAATCATGAGAATGTATATAGATCTATGTGAATGATGTTATATTTGTAAACAAGTGTGCCATTAAATGGTAGGTCTAAAATACAAAAAAGAAGAGAAAGAACAGGCAAATGCAACTTGAAGAACCAGGTATAAAAAAAGGTGGAGGTAAAGAGGTTTAACATTGAGGAAATCCTAAGACAGCAGAAGGAAGAATGCCTTATGGAACATTCATGCAGAAGAAATAAGAGTTAGACAACAAAACTAGCAGAAACTAATCTGAAAGAAAAACAAAGAAGACAATGAATGTGTTGAAGGATGCTTGGAAAGAACTGTCTCATCTGCTGTTAAGAGAATGAGAGAAAAGTTTCACAACAGTTTTCATTTTAAGCAAGCTTTACTTTTTCATTATCATCATTCCTTTCTGTTCCCAGTAGAACATAGGGCTGAAACAGTTGCTCTCCACCGATTTCTATTCTGGGCTGTCTTTTTCAGCTGTGCCCAAGTCATTCCAATTTCCCTAGCCTCCTCTTCCACTGTTCTTCTCCAAGTTCTCCTTGGCCTCCCCACTCTTCTTTTCCCTTGTGGGTTCCAGTCAAGGGCACCTCTGGCTATGCTTGATTGTTCTCTTCTGAGTGTATGTCCTATCCATCCCCACCTACTTACCTTAATTTCCATATGTATGGGCCGTTGCCCGCATCTTTTCCTTAGCTCTGTATTTGTTATTACATCTGGCCATCTTATACGGAGGATCCGTCGGAGACATCTATTTACAAATATCTGTAGTTTGGAGGTGATACTCTGAGACATGCCATGTCTCTGAGCCATACAGCAAGACTGACTGTGACAACCGGCCCAGTCTTCTTTTAATTTAATTAATGGGACACCATTTTTTTTCTTCATCTTCTATGCATGTAAGCCGGTAAAAATATGCGGCAAATTCTCCTAGCATCAGGCACTATTTTTAGATCAACGATGTCATTCTAAAACTTAACCTCAAGGGCCCGAAACCAGTTAAAACCTGCCTAGTGTCGCAACCAATGAATGAGAGCGAACTACTCTTAGACTCAGATAAAAACCAGTTTATGCAATCTCCTCCCCCCCGTGACTTTTAACGCTGTTGGTTATAGGATGCCAGATCACATGAGCCAGCGGAAAAAGCATGCTAAAAGATAGTGCCAATTGATGCTGAAATTACTTGCATTTGGAAAGCTGAAGGGGACAGACCTAATAGATCGCTGCAATTCATGCGTCTAAATTGCTGCATTTCAAACGTCTAAATTGCTGCATTTCACACGTCTAAATTGCTGCATTTCACACGTCTAATTCAACGTTAAAGTTCATCTCTGAGTGGGTAAGTGATATCTCGTTAGTAAAATAGTATTGTGTTAAAATGTGTAGTACCTTGTAAAATTGACGCAGTGATTGGTACAAGCTTTGTTTTGCTTTATTCATTTTTTTTAAACTTTGCGATCGCATCTAGCCACATGGCTACAATGTGATCTTATGTATTTTATTATCCCATGGGATGAGACTGTACAAAGTGTTCATAGTAATTTTTAATGAATTCTATGTTAATTCATCGTATTCGACATGACGATTAGACCAGAGGAAATGAATAATAATGTCGCCAGAAAATTCTATACTAATTCATCGTAATTGACGTGACAATTAGACAAGAGGCACTGAATCATAATAATGTTGTCAGACAATTCTAGAATAATTCATCATATTTGACATGACGATTAGGCTAGAGGCACAGTGCTAGAATACTGTCGCCTGACAGTTCTATGATAATTCAGCGTGTTTAACATGATGATTAGTGAAGAGGTAAAGAATTTCAACACTGCCGCTTGGGAAGGAAAATATAATAATAAAAGGCAGAAAGGGGGGAACTTGAATTCTAGACATATGACGTTAGAGTGTTGCGTGATTCTTCTTCTTCTTCTTTCGTTCGCTTGAAATATATTGTCTATATCGGCAATGTTGTTTCTTATATAAACTTCACTGTCTTTTGTAGTTCATACAGAGGTCCGTATAGTTTTGCTTCCAGTGTTGTTTCTCTGGGCCAGTGGGTTTGCCTCAATATATCATATTCGGGGCAATCTTGAAGTATGTGCTCCGCAGTCTGGGGGGTGCCTGTCCACATGTACACATGGCTGAATTGCCAATCTTGAATTTTGTATACATGTGGTGGCGGAGTCGATTGTGTCCTGTTCTAAGGCACAGAATGACAATTTGTTCTATGTTCATATCTTGGTAGTCATCCTGTGTTGGTGGCTTTCTGATTGATTTGATCATCTTTTTCTTCTGATGGTACGTAACTGGTATATCCGGTTGCTCGTCTGCAGCACCTTCTTTAGCCAGTCGGTCCGCTTTCTTGTTTCCTGGTATTCCACAATGAGACAGTATCCACTGCATGGCGACCCTGCACTGGTTGCACAGTTCAGAAAGTAGGGCTGTATACCTGGCAATTTTCTGGACTGAAGTGCTTGGAGTGCTGATCTTGCATCTGTCAGGAATAATACTACAGGCTGTGGACCGAGATTGGTGTTCAACAGTTTCTCAGTTGCCACCTTGATTTCTGCATCATAGTTGTTACAGAATTTCCCCGTTGGTACCCTGACTGTATCCCTAGTGTTGTTTGGGTATTCTATGTACACTCCTGCTCCTCCATTCTTGACTGCATTCTGTGCCGACTCATCCGTGTATACTCGGACCCAGAGGTCCTATGGGTATTCATCATCCAGGAAACTGAGTGTGACTGTCCTATGTTGCACGCTGTTCTGTTCATCCCTGTCGAATATTCCTTTCACTTTTGTCTGGATGTGTATTGGTAGTCCAGGCTCCTCTCTCCAAGGGGTTTGTTCTGGCACAGACTTTAGGGGGCTGTCAACTTCAGGCAGGTCTGAGGTTTGTCTACGAAATCGTTTGGCCTGGTGGATAAAGCTGCTTCTTTTCAATTGCCCCATTGCTAGGTTTTGGAATCTGTCCTTCATTGCATGGCTCGGCATACAGAGGAACTTTTCTGCCTGTGTTAGTACTTTTGTGTCTCTGCGTTCTCTCAGTGCTTGTATCCTCCCCATTTTCTCCATCTCCACTATAGGCGTTGATTTCATTGCCCCCGTGATGACCCTAAGCGCCTGGTTTTACACCTTATCTAGCTCTTGTAATATGGTGTTTGATACTGGACCACACGCAGCTGACCCATATTCCAGATGTGGTCGTATGCCCTGCTGGTAAACATTACTAAGTATTTTCCCACTGGCTCCCCATGTGGTTCCACTTAGTTTTCTCAAGATGGCTAACTTCCTCCTGGCCTTTGTTGCTGCCTTGTTGATGTGCTGCTTCCATGTCAGCCTATCATCGAATGTAACTCCGAGATAGGTGGGTTGTTTATTTTCTCTCAGGAGCTCTTCATTTATCTTGATGACACCAGCTTTTTTGTTTGGGAGAGAGGGTGAAGAGCGTAGTGCTGCACTTGTCTGTGTTGATGCTGACACACCATCTATTTGCCCATGAGGTTAAGGCATCTTAGCTCTTTGTAGCAGTTTGGTGGCCACTGTTGCATGCTCATCTGTGCACCATATTACCAGGTCATCAGCGTACATTGCCACTTTCATTCCATGTGGTAGTTCAGCAACCAGGTCGTTGATGTAGACTAGGAAAAGTGTGGGGGACAGAACCCCTCCCTGAGGGACGCCATGACGCAGTAGAATGTTCTTACTCTTGAGGCCATCTAGTTGTACTCTGCAAGTATGCTTTCACCCATTTGTACATCCTACCATTCACTCTACAGTTTCTCAGTTTCTTCAGAAGCCCTTCTTTCCAAACCTTGTCAAATGCTTTCCTTAGATCTATCTATGCTGCTAGTACCAGTTTCTTATCTTGGAACGCATCCTCAATCTCTTGGGAAAGGTAAGTTGCCTGATCTTTGGTAGAGTAACACTGCCTAAAGCCCGCCTGCTGTGGTACAAGAAGGTTTTCACTTTCAAAGTACCAATGTAGCTTGAGGTTGATGATACGTTCCATTGTTTTGCAAAGACAGCTTGTAAGGCTGATTGGTCTGTAGCTGTAGGCTGTGGAAATGTCTTTTCCTGGTTTTAGGAGTGGTATCATGATTGCTTCCTTCCAGGTCTGTGGAACTCTGCCTGAGTTCCAACAGATATTGAAGATCTGCAGCAGCTTTGTTTTTGCTGCGGTTCCCAAGTTCTTAATCATTTCATTGGACACTCCATCAACTCCTGGCGACTTTCTCATTTTCAATTTGGATATTGCAAGCTCCAGTTCTCTGAATGTGATTGGTGCCTCCATAACTTCAGGTATGGTTCCATCTCGTCCTGCATATTGTTGTTTCTCACGAGTCTCCTGTTGCTTCTCTGGGCTAACTTCGATGTTGTTGTCTTTAGAAAAGGAGTCTGCAAACTGATCAGCTGCCTGTTTTCCCATGAGGATGTTTCCATCTTTGTACAGTGCAATCTTTGAGTTTCTCCCTGTACCCTCATCGTTAAGTTTTTTTTACCAGCTTCCAGAGTTTTCTTGTATCTCTTTCGAAGTTCAAAGACTCTGTTTTCTCCTTCCAGCTTCTCCGCCTGGCCTGCAACTTGGCGCTTTGAAATTTGGCCTTAGCTTGCTGGTAGTTATTGTGGTTTTCTTGGCATGGACTGGTCTCTGCCTGCTTTCGAGATGTTTCCACGTCATTGTGCAGTTGCTCTAGTTCACTATTCCAATATGGTTTGTAGTGCTTACGAGCCCCTCTAGGTATTGTTTCACGAGCAGCCTGTAATATGCATCTGCTGAATTCATCGACTAGCTTATTGATGTCTTTGTCTACAGTCAGATCTCTAGCCAGTGTACTGGTACGATGCTGGTACATCGTCCAGTCTGCCTTCTTGTAGTTCCACCTAGAGAGAGTGCTGCTCTCCTTGACAAGTTCATTTTCCACAATTAGGAAGACTGGTTGCTGCCTCCAAGTTGTTTCCCTATAACGTGTGTGGTGTTCCACTCCAGGCCTGGTGAGTGGAATGCCAGGTCTGGTGTAGAGGTGGTGTGCCATGATCTCGAGTATAAGTATACAAACCAATAAAACGGTATTGAATCAGTTCTACAAATAACGGTTCACATGAAACATGGGACGTTTCGGGTTTTACCCTTCGTCAGCCACAAACAGGTGACAAAGACAAGAATTACATATAGGTACTACAAAAACATACGATGATGAGAAACATACACCAAATGAGCGATACAAGCAGATGGAAAAAGTAAACACCCACAGTGATGAGCGAAAATAGAACAATAATAATACAAGAAAATCGTAAAACCTAAAAGAAATGCAGAAACAAGAAAGTAAATAAAAAACGAAACAAAAAAAAGAATGAACAAAACTTTGGAACAAGTAAAAGTTCACTTAGCTAGATCCGTAGATGCTTGGAATAGAAGACAGTAGTACTCTGTCCAAGAAATCTTTTGACATCCTTAGAGATGTACTGATGTTATTCCTCACGAGTGTCAGTATTCCACCCTTTCACCTGTCTATTCGGTCAGATCGGTAGCACTGGTAGCCTCTGATTTTGAAGGCTATGTCCTTGTTGAGGTGGATTTCTTGCAAGCAGCATGCCTTTACTTGCTCTTCATTCAAGATATTTTCGAGCTCTAATTTTTTGCTGTAGCCGTCTTTTTTTACTGTTGACGCCTTCAGCATTCCAGTGCATTATTTTAAGTGGTCTTTGCTTTGCTTGGCCAGTAGCTCTATTCTTATGCCTCCTGGCTCCACGGGGCAATTGTGAAGGACCCCCAGTAGTACGGGTTGGGCCCTTTTCAGGCAGAGGGCCCGGCACTGCGCCTGCCTGGGTGTCCGTCACAGGGAGAGTGCCATAACGTTTTGTAGATATAGGCATATTTCCATTGCACGTGTGCGTGGCATCCTGGTTGCTGTGGTGACACCTCTTGGCTGATTGCCTCCGTCTTCAGCACCTTGACTTGCTAGGGCAGACTGTGGTCTTGCTCGAGTGTAGGAGGGCCTGGCCAGTCTTGGTTTTTCGGCCGCTGATGGCTGTACTTGAGCCCCATCTCCACGTCAAGGAGCTGGCCTCGATGGGGTGTTGCGTGATAATATGGTTACTGTAGGTAATCTGATCAAGTTCATTATGGGTTATGGTTTTCTGAAACGGTCAACGAATACTTGGATCTTCAACAGGTTGAATGAGTGCAGATAAATACCATTTGTAACTTGTTTCTCTCACCTTAATATCATTTATTTGATACATATATTAATGTTGTCATCCATCATTGTTTTGTCATTTTTGTAGTGGCAGCAGTTATTTTATTTTTTCTCAACATTTATTGCTTTTCCCCCTTCATTATCTTTTCTTTGCTTCCACTATTGTCTTATATTGTATTGTTCTGCTCCACATTTTTCTGGCAGGGTTGTCAGCCATGTTCTCCAACCTCCTTTAACCTGGAGGAAGGGGTGTGCCCACTTTGTCTGTCCCTTCCATTTTGACCAGCTCAGCATGGTTGAACCTACCAGGAGCAAAAGCTCCCGCTGATGTAGCTCACAATATCATCAAGGCACTCAAGCCGACCCACCACTTCAAGGTGGGGCACCATGGGTCGGAAGTTTTTACTTTTTAGTGATGCAAAAAAATGCACATCCAAGACTTAAATGGTTCACAATACTTTACAAATTGTGGCAACATCTATTTACTGCCGATACGTACATATATAATCAAATTATAAAAACCTTTGTCCCTAGAGTCAACCTTGTAGACTGGGTCAAATTCGGGATAAATTGTGCTGTGCAGCTGAAATTTAGCATACATAATTATTCTTTCTATGACATCCTCCAGATAAACATGTTTTGGCATGTTGCGTCCAGTCATAATTGCCAAGGATGTAAGAGAGGCATCCATGCTTCGCATCACACGGTCCATGGTCAATTCTCGCCACAGTTTGGATTCTTCTTCATCCTCCTCCTGATAACGAGAACACAAGAAAATAGAGAGAATAAAAATATACAATAAATCCCCTTGTTTATAAACACAGAGAACATGTACAATCAGACCATTTTTAAATCATCACCATTATTTCCTCATTCACTCTCTTGCAGTATGGAGCCACCGCTGCAGCTCGCCCTTGAAGTATTGACATGGTCTTACAGCTGTGGTTTAGCATGGTCTTACAGCTGTGGTTTATGTAGTCATTTGTTTGACATGAGGTTGCCAGCCCCCATACACAGCCTCATATTAGTCACCTTGTATGAAATACCTGAGGGAGCAGTCCTATTTTTTTCTCGGTCTCACAAGAGTCAGAATCTTGAGGCTGTTATTATTATTGTCAGTGCATTTGTGAAAAACACTTGTCTTTCTGTGTCTTTTTATGTACATTAGGACTTTGGCAGCAGTTTTTAGTGGACCTGCCTCTGCCATGAAGTTGCTTAAAATTTCCGTTACCACTACCGTATTATTTCTCATCCATGTACAGTTGCTTAGTATCAGCAAGATTCCTCCACCTCTATTTTCATTTGCATTAGTTGCTGATCCAGCTGTGTATACATGAGTCCAGCAACCTGCTTGGGTAGTCTTCCTCTATATATTTTATAGTTAGGGTTTTTCTTTACGCTTCAGTCAAGTTCATTTATTTCTCAATCCCAAAAATGTTCTCTTTCATCTCTGGGTAGCCCCATCTTCTATAGACAGGGAATTTCACATCATATGGTCTTTTATATTTGGACATGGGCCCTCATGTTATGCAGAAAATTTTTTTCCCAGAAACTTGGCTTTGCTTATAGCGAGATTTCCTCAACCTGTGCTTTTCATGTCAACAGGTGATCAAAAGTAATCCTTATGCAGTTTGAGTTTCCTACTGACATAGGCTGTTATCATTCAGCGATACTGTAGAGCTCGGTGGTTATATGAATGGCAGCACACTGCATGTTTTTTTTTCTTGCTGTCACCAAGTGTTTGCCACACTAACTATTCCTAGTTTTCTGATAACCTAGCCTTGAGGTACCTTCATGAACATTATGTTTGAAGTTCCCGATGACAAAGATGAGCATGTCAAATTATCACCAATGTTTTTTTATTTCCCACATTATATACTATACTGTATCCAGTTTCAAACAATCACCTAAACAAAGCACTTACTTCATTTTCTAGCCATGTGCAAACCAAACAGCATGAATTTTGAACATGTTAACACTTTGACTTCGTCATTATTTTCCACCCTGTGCCGTAATTATTTTTTGAAGAATTCTAAATGGTGAAGTGTACCATCTTTTAGTGTACATTTTATGTTAATCTTTTCTGTGAATATGTACTTATTATATACCAAATTGTAGGGAAATAGATAGAGAATTGTAATATATAGTGTCTTTGGTAGTATTAACACAAGTACATTCGGTATACTTAAAACATTTTGCATGTAAAATTTAAAAACACTAAAACGTTAACTGTAGAATATGAGCTTATCAAAGACAAATTACTGTTGTAGACAATAAAACTTTCTTTTTAGTCTTCAAACATCAAGGTAATCCATTTAAGAAGTAAAAAAACATTGATTATGGCCACAGTTAGTACATTTAGTGTTATTCACACCAGTTTTTACTGTGGTCCCTTATAAGAATAAAATAAAAATTATGCAATATTGCATTACATCATTTTTAAACAAATAAAATTTTTTTATTTTTTAATAGTATCCCTAGCTTCATTTTCTACCTAGGACTAGTGATTAGATGTTACTGTAGGTCTAGTTTTGTTGTTTTTTGATCGGCCAGGATAGGACTACGCCCACTCATCAGCTAAATCTAATGTGTCTAGCTTGTCTGCACCGATTCCGCTATTTGACAACAAACTGTGACTACTAAACAATCATAGTCAATGTAAGCAATGTTTCTATGTAGTTTGACACAATTATTCGCTTAGGAGATTTAGAAAATGCAAATATAAAGCGTGACATATTTTTATAGCAATAACAAAGAAAAAAAATGCAAACACGCGAATCGTCACACAAACTGTGATAATATCAAAACACGCACAAGTGCTGCTTAACTACACTCAAATTAGTTGTTTAAATAGTAGCTGAAGAAATTCTACGAGTTTTGAGTCAAAGAGTTAAAAACCGGGCAGATTTATAAGAGACAGTCCCAGGAACAAGAAAAAGGGGTAGACCAATGATACACCAGGCAGACAAGATTCAGAAATGGACAGGAATGACCTCTGCAAAAACAAAAATACTAGCACAAGACATGAAAGTAAGGAAAGAAATAAGTATGCAACAGAAAATGGTGGCCTAGAGACAACAGAAAAGAAGAAACTGCTAATAAAAGACTTTGAAAGATATGCATGATATGGAAGTTTGACTAAAACAACACACTGTTCCATATTCATGTTTTTGGCAACTCGCTAAGAACATAATTAAACAAAGTGAAAAACACGTTTCTCTTTTCTGGCAGAAAATATCCCAGAGAAAAGTAACCTGTATGCAAAATTCACAGACCATAAGAAAGCAATATCATTAAAAAAATATTACCTCATTGATATTGGGTGTGACCTTGCAACCATCCCGCACATTCCACAGAAGAATGGTCAGTAGCTTTACCAAACGATCTGGTGGTATCTGTTAAAATTAATCATTTTTTGAGGGTTAAATATGGTGGTAATACTATTATGACTAAGAATATGGCAATTTATTAAAAATTATTCAAATAAAGAAGACAAAAAGTTGACTCACAATAAAGACTTTGTCTTTAAAAGTACTATAAGATACATCCAGATTTCTGAGATACTAAAATGTGGGAAAAAAAAAATAATGTATGCGCTGATTCTAGTAAATATGGTAGTCTAATATGATAAAACTGCCCACCTGACTCAGAGCATTCATGGACTTGAGTTTAGCTGCTTCTCCACATAAATCTGTAAGAACTCCCCTTGAAATGAGAGATTCTGGAGGGCATTCAACATCATCATTATCTTTGAGAAGAGAGAGAAAAAAAATACTATATTAGCAAAGCCACATCCAGACAATGTAGAAATACTTGACTGTCACACCAACTAGAATTTCCAGACAATGTAGAAATACTTGATTGTCACACCAACTAGAATTTCCAGACAATGTAGAAATACTTGATTGTCACACCAACTAGAATTTCCAGACAATGTAGAAATACTTGATTGTCACACCAACTAGAATTTCCAGACAATGTAGAAATACTTGACTGTCACACCAACTAGAATTTCCAGACAATGTAGAAATACTTGATTGTCACACCAACTAGAATTTCCAGACAATGTAGAAATACTTGATTGTCACACCAACTAGAATTTCCAGACAATGTAGAAATACTTGACTGTCACACCAACTAGAATTTCCAGACAATGTAGAAATACTTGACTGTCACACCAACTAGAATTTCCAGACAATGTAGAAATACTTGACTGTCACACCAACTAGAATTTCCAGACAATGTAGAAATACTTGATTGTCACACCAACTAGAATTTCCAGACAATGTAGAAATACTTGACTGTCACACCAACTAGAATTTCCAGACAATGTAGAAATACTTGACTGTCACACCAACTAGAATTTCTTTCTTCTCATGTTTCCTGTTGACTCCTTACAGAGCATGATGCCAGCCCTGCAGTAAGGCCACATTAGATGTCATGTGACCCTTACAGTGATGGTTTCAGTAGCCATTAGTTTGACATGATCAGGTTGCTAGCCCCATGCACCAACTCATATTAGTCACATCTTATGACGTGACGTGCCAGAGATAATAGTAATAGGGCATTTTTTGAGATAATGAAAATTTTATGTGATAATAGCAAATTTTAATAAGGTTATTAAATTAAAATTCTTGTAAGCATTTGTGCCTCTAGCTACGTGTTACCTTTATCAATGCTTGCAAAGTTAGCATCTTCTGCATTGTCAAAAACAGTATCAACACAACTGTTGAACTTCTTGAACATGGGACTGTCCAGCAAATCTTCCAAACTGACTACAGGCTGGAGCAATCTGTTCTTACTGTGTTTTTCCTTTTTTTTTATCCTCGCATCTGAAAACAAATTTATAACTCAATTATGGGGAATTTATTTAATTTGTCACTCAAATAGTTATTTATTTCACATCTGTATTATGTACAAGATTAAAAAAATAAAGCTGATGCTTAAAATAGATTTGTTCTCAGTGCTTTTAAAATGTGATACAGGAGAAAAAATCTGACTTACAATATGCCTTTACATCTTCTTCCGCTTCAACAAATTCTGACAGTGAGGATGCATCATCACTTTCAACAGAATTTCTTCTTCGTTTTGCTGAAATAAGACGAAATACTGAAATTACCACAACATGCTGATCTAAGAAACAAAAAGTGAAGTTAAGAGCTACAAATAAACAGTAAGATTTCAGTTACTTCTGCTTTATCTAGAAGCAGCTTACCTAAATTTTGAGAACTGTTCAGACATTCATTTAAAAAAAAAAAAAAAGACCACAGAAAACCGAATGATTTACAAAATAATCTATGTGTATTTTAAATTTTTTTTATCAAAACAGATTCATTACCTGCCCTATTTTTATATGTATCATCCGATCGACGATTCCTAGAAGCCATGAAAGAAATGTCTCCGGCTCCTGCTGTCCTTGATATATTGTAACTTGATTCTTCTCTTTTCCTCTTCCGAATGTCATTATCACAGTCAGTTTTTACTGAAAGGAGCATGCCAGAGGAAAACCAGTTGAGCATAAAACACTTATTTGTGAAATCAGAACAATTATTTGTGTATGAAAACTCCACTAGTTTTTTGTTTTTTTTAATGTATTCATTTAGAAGTGCTTTCGATAATCATTTAGAATGATAATATTAAGGAACTAAAAATATTCAAAAAAAAAAAAAAAAACAACCCACACACATATTATATGCAGCTTTCAACAGTAAACAGCATGTTTAGTTAAAACATCGATATTTCAAAAATTTAAACATACAAGATTGTCACAAGGATGATGAAATGTCTAGATATCACATATTATCTCAAATAACATATATGACTGTGTTTCTTCATTAAATACCGCAATAAAACAATAAATAACTGTGTCTCAAACAAAGGTTTCACGATTCCTGTAAAAATTGCACTAATCTCACCACTTTTGATGCTTCACTCCTAATTGACTAAATTGTTGCTAACTACAAAAAAATACAATATCCTTACCAGAGCCTCCTTTCCTAATTGTCTTCAGTGTCTGTAAAAAAAAATTTGTATTCGTTGGGGAGGGATAAAACAAAAATATGTATTAAAATCATTCTTGAGCACAATGTCAGGACATATCTAGTTTTATTATAATTTAGAAGCCATCCTTTAAAACACTGGAGTAAGTTAAGAAACGTATATACCCTCATAGCATATCACAAGAAAGTACACAGCAGTTATACACATAAAATTAGCCACTAAACTGAAAATTTGTGACCAGGATTTGTTGTGCCCTGGTTTTTCCTTTCTTTCATCAGCAGATACCACACAAGCAAGGAGAGGAAGAGAAGAAGCAAACAGAAAAGATATTACAATTAACCAGACCTGTGCACACCACATTAAAGTTAAAAATGTTAGTTCGTTCAGTTCCAGAAAGAACTAGGTAAGGAAGTAAAACACTTAAAAATTCAACTACCAAGATTAGCATCATCCCTCACTCAAAACATTTTAAAAAAAACCTATTTGTTTAAGAAAGAAAAATTGGTGCCAATCTTTTAATTTAGTAGTCACTATATAACCAACAAATCCAAACTACTTTGATGATCTAAACAATCGAATGAAAGTTATCAATAAAAACTGCTACTCACCGAGGGGTCCAGCATTTCTAACATTACGACTGGTTCATTTTTCTTTGTGGTTTCTATGATTTTTGATTTCTGATGAGATGAATCTGAGTTCTTTACAGGTGTACAAGTTAGATGTGCTGGTAAAGATAATCTGCTAATGT
This sequence comes from Oreohelix idahoensis, assembly GCA_024509875.1. Classification (NCBI taxonomy): domain Eukaryota; kingdom Metazoa; phylum Mollusca; class Gastropoda; order Stylommatophora; family Oreohelicidae; genus Oreohelix; species Oreohelix idahoensis. Next base: position 198,679 of record JAMPIV010006724.1, read on the forward strand.
TACTACTAGTAATTTGACCACCAATATCATCTAACACAATCACAGGCTCTGGAAGTAAGGGGGCTCCCGTAACATTAGTCCTGTTTGGCAAATGGCCTGATATTTTTTGTACAGGTTCCTGAGATTTGATGCCATGTTGATACTGCTGGTCAGTGTTATCATTTGATAAGGAAGGTGGATTCCGCGGACGTCTATTATGCCGTGCATGTGGGTCTGTGGGATTTTGTGATACGATATGAGAGGCTTGGTGTGCATATGAAGGAGGCAGAACTCTCTCTGCAGCAGTTGCTTGTGCAGGACTGGCCACTGAAAGATCATTTTTAAAACATAGTTCAACAAGTACATTTAATAGAGGAATAAACTTTCACAACTGTCAGACCAAGAATGTAAAAGACTCATCTAAAATATTACTTGGTAATCATTCATCATCAACCTTCAGCTCCCTGTGGAGCAAACACATCTTCAACAAGTTCACACAAAGCTTTTCTATCCGGTATCCTCCGTTCAAAATCGTTCATTGTCTCCTTTATGCCTGTTAAGTCTGTCTACAATTCACTTTGCGTGTTTTGGGGCATCCCATTATTTTTCTTTTTCTGTGGATTCCAGAATAAGGACTGCCTTGTAATGCTATCAACAGGTTTCCTCAATGTGGGCAGTATTTATTGCCAGAGTCTTTTTCTAATTTCTTGTTCCACTGGCGATCTTGTCATAACATACTATTCCCGGCAAGCAACCATTCGAGAAAGTCTGAAACTTCTCAACAGTCACTGTTGTTGTTTTCCATGTTTTAGATCCACAGAAAGGGACTGAATTGACAAATGTGAGTTGAAGATTCTTATTTTTGAGCTGCACTTGATTTCTTTGGAGGTTCATATATTTCCCAATGTAATGAAAGCTCTTGCTTTTAAATTCTTAACTGTCCATTCTTTTAACTCTATGTTGCTGATATGAGTCCACATGCTATAGGGATGTTTTTTCAAGCACACTTTGGCAGTCACTAATGCATTTATTTTCATAATCTTTGTCATTTCCATGTGTAATTTCAAATCTCATTGATGTGACTCGTCTTCAAGTATTCTCATTTTGTCTTGCATCTGCTTATTGTTAATAGTAAAGAAGAACCAGGTCATTTGCAAAATCTAGATTGTCAAGTGGTGAATTCTATTCCTTCATCAACTGTGATAGCTACTGTGGTCACCTGGTCTGCACAAGATCTATTTTGCCATATTCTGTTTGTCCTTCTCTCAGCCATCAGTCAATCGCCTCTTTTCATATATCAAGGATGATATTTTATCATACGTTCCCTGGCAATGATAGTAACCTATTCAATGTAATTTGTGTACTTCTGCAAATCTCCCATCTTTCGAATTTGACCACTTATCCTTCCTCCTCTCAGGCAAAGCCAATTAATCTGATGTTTCTGCAGAGGTGTCTATGTCCTCTTGGATGGAATACAATTTGAGCGTGCAGCTTTTCCATCTATTAGAAGCTTTATGGTTTTAAGTTCCTCCTATTTGTTTTTTTTTTAGTGTATCTGTAACTTTTTTTCTGCTGACTGGATAAATGTTAGATCTTGGGCTGCTGGTCTTTTTAGACATTCCTTGACATATCCCTCCACTTCATTTACTCTTTTATGTTGCTAATCAATTCTCCATTCTTCCCCTTGATAAGATCATTTGATGCTTATATTTCCACTCTTAGTACCATTGTAAAGGTCCCTAATTATCTTCTTTGGCTGAAGCTTCTACTGTCTCTCTTGCAACATGTCAGCATATTTCATGTCTTATATGCACTTCTTACCTCTTTCTTTGTCTCCTATGTACAGCTCACGAGGCTTGGCTCTAGAACTTCTGGTTCTGTTTGAATTAGCATTCTCATTTTTGTTCATTCATCTCAGACTGGGAAAAAGAATCCACATGAGTTTTTCTCCAGGAGAAAAAGTAGGGAAGCAGATTGATGGGTTCTGCTGTTATCTATGCTTCGTGCTGGCATTCTCTTTTTTTTTTTTACCAAAAGCTCCCTCACATCACATTCCATACATTTTTGTTTAATCGGCTGCCAACCGTCTTCTGTACCTGCACTGTCTTGTAGTTGCTGAAGCACATGGTACTTGCATATTAAACAGTAAATTTCTTTTGTTTCTTGACTTCTGAGATATCCCACATTAAACAGTCGTCTGTAGCTATGAGTTGTATATTTTACTAAGCTGAGTTACTTAAAATTACAAACTTTGGATGACCTGTTCTTGACATTTTTTTTTTAGCTTTAACTTACCACCGGACGGAGTAGCCGGCTCCATATCTAACTCTTTTTAGTCACCTTCTATGATAAATAAGTGCTGCTTGATGAAAAAAAAAATTAAATTAAAACTGGTTGATTATGTAAAGTACTTTGCAGACATTTCAAATAAAATGTTCAACCAGTACTGATGTATGGCTTTGAAACAGAAAAAACTTAAAATTAAAAAAAAGAAAAAACAATGCTAAATATATTTGTAAATGAACCTCTACTCTCCAAGGTAGAAGAGGAACAACTAATAAAGATGTAAACAAGTGTCTACACAGAACAAAAGAGCTCAAATGGTATAGAAGGATTACACAATTATCACTCAACAACAAATGTGGAAAAGACAGGAAATGGACAGAACATAATGAAGTGGGCATCATAAGGCAGTCATTATTCTAAAACCCACCATGACAGACAACAGATAAACCCAACAACACAAGAAGAGAAGGTAAATTTTATAATATCAGATGGACATGAAAAATATGAAAAGAAATGGAGCAGACTGCCAAAGAAAGATAGGCTTGCAGTGACTCTGAAGGTGCATGCTCTAATGGTCTTCTTTGATCCTTAGCCGCTGACCATGAAAGCAGTCAGTGGCCATCACGCATGGTAGCGTCTTGTACGGCAGAAACAAACTGCTTCCATTTTACTTGGTCGGCAGCCATCCTTCGTGCAGTGCCCCAGCTCTGGTTCATTCTTTGCATCTCAGCCTCCACAGTTCTCTGCCAAGTTGTTTTTGGTCAGCCTCTCTTTCGCTTTCCTTCAGGGGTACACAGTATAGCTGTTTTTGTGATGGCATCAGGGTCTCTTCTGCGGATGTGGCCAACCCAACTCCAGCGCCTGCCAGCTATGATGGCGTGCATCTTGGTTGCTCCGAGTAAGCAGTTCTTGACTGGTGATGGTATTCGGCCAAAAGGCTCTAATGGTGGCTTACAGATATTACATATTTGACGCAAAGAAAGGAAACATGTGAAATCTTACCTGCATTTGGTTGATGATTATGAGAAATTAAAGGGCTGGATGAATGGCCTGACCCAGCACTTGCAGCTGGATATGGACTGCTGTTTGGTGATGTATATAAATTAGGCTGATATCTAGGAGACTGAGGATGACTTTGCCTGCACAATGGAGAAGACAGAAATGCAGAAAATTATCAGCCGATTAGTTTCAGAAATATTTTTTCTCATCCAAGCAAGCCTTTTTTTGTCACTGTTCATCGGCTCAGTCCTTTCTGAGTTTCACAAATGCCTCTTTGTTCTAACTTTCACTTAGCACTTTTAGAGTAAAGAATGTTTTAATTGTCCCTTTACACAGTGTTAGTTAATGCTGTACCTGTTGTACTTATATTCACCACACTTTCACCTGTTCCTGCGGAACTTAGCTGCTGAACAGAAGGTTAAACCTGCACTTACCTAGCTGAACTGCTGTGTTGGTTGAAACTATGAGAAGAACTGTGAAGAGGGGTATTGGAGATTCTGTGACCATGCTGAACATAACTGCCAAACTGTGATGTGTGAGGATGCATACCTAAGTAAAAGATATCAAATTTGAAATTAAAAAACAAACAAAAACAGTAACTAAAACATGCATTGACCACAATGTTTAATCAATAATTATTGACTCTGATTTTCAAACAAAACTCTACAATCCTAAATAAAATAATGATGAATATAAAACCTGATGAGAAACACTGGATTACTCAGATACATAAATAAACAAAGATGGAAACCCAAGACATATGATTTGTAAACAACTAACGAAAATGGCTAAAAGAAAGGTAGTAATAATAGTGGGGGAAAAAATAGAAAGCATAACAAAAAAGAAAACAAGAGAAGAAATAGGCACAATGGAAATTTATTTCAGGTCCACCCAAACAATGCTGCTGCCTCTCTGTAAAAGTTAAAAGTATAATGGAATCCAGACTACTGCAAGATATATGAAAAGGAGAAGGTAAATAGACTTGCTAAAGAAAGAGGAAGTTAATTTCAAACAGCTGACTGGACACCATATGAAGAGAAGAAAGCAATAATCACATATGGTGTCAAGAAAAATAGCATCATGAATACCCAGAATAAGATATAACAGAAGCATACTACTTCTAATTTTCACAGACTGATAACTGACCACTGTACACCACATTAAAAACTGGACAGACACGTGTCTGTGTGAGGAAGACAAGAAAACAGTAGCAAGTCCTTAAAGAATGCCAGCTTCATGAGACAAGCAGCAGTCAGAATGGCCTTTGCTAACTTCTTTAGAAACTGCATGGGGATGAGAGAAACTGGGACAGACCACCAACTTTAAAAGAGAAACCAATGGGGTCATGTGACACTGAATGACAAAGAAGGCAGAGAACTACGTTACAGCACAAAGGAAACAACAGTCAAAATGTGAACAGCACAGCTGACATGGTTCTGGCCCAATTTAAAAAAAATGATGCAACAATTAAGACAAAGAAAGCTAAAGTTCTTTCAAATTTCATTCTACCAATTTCTGATGCATAATTCAACAATTTTCAAGGACAAAAGAACATGTAGTTCCCAGGGGGTCTCTGATGAGAACAGGACAACTGCACCCTCAGGCATGTTGTACAAGGCAACTAATAAGTTGTGCATAGAGCTGGCAGCCTCATCATGTCAAACAAACTGCCACTGAAACCACAGCTACAAGATCATGTGACTGCTTGACGCAGGCTTCCTTAAGGTGGGAACCAACTACAGTTGTGGTTCCATAAGGAGTGCCAAGGGAAATAAGGAAATGAGCATGTGCTCACTCCTATATGGCAGCTTATACTATTCAGAACCAGACTAAAAGAGATCAATGAATGTTTCCACTCAAATGCCAAGTATATCAAAAAGTTTAATTTTACCATTTACTAACCCAATGATCCTCCTAACAGGCAGCATTCTGACTTCCCTCTTTCAGTATCCTTACCTGATCAGGCACACTATTCACTATGCCTCTAAACTGTCTTACTTTTTGTCACTTAAGGGGAGGACAGGGTACCCATACCATTCACACACGCATCACAACGGGCTGATCACCCGTTTGCCAGTCACTTCGATTATGGAAACAACAGCAAATGGGCTGATTTGTCGTTGCCCTAAAGACGCCACTAGGCGTGATGGGAAACAATGGCAAAGAAAACCTATCTGCTGTTGCCCTAAGACGCCACTAGGCGTAATGGCCACTGACTGCTTTGACGGTCGGTGGCTAAGGACGGAAGAAGAAGAAGAAGGGGAGGAGCTACAGTGAAATGCTTTTTCCATAATTACAGGATTTTAATTACAATGCACAGGCTTACAGAACATAATAGTTAGGCATTAAGCATTCATGTTACGGTGCTATTGGTTTCCATGGAAATTTTGGACATATTGGACCCCCCCCCCCCCCCCCCCCCCCCCCACTAATCCCCCCCCCCCCCCTCCCCCCCATAAGTTATGAGCATCAAAGTTTTACTGAATACTCATAATGGTATTTTCAAATTTTCATTAAAGCACATCTTAAAATAACTTTAGTGCATCCTAAGGTATAGAACTTTCAAGTTAATATATATATTTTGGTTTTTTTTTTACAATATTTGTAATGAATAAAAAGTTTGATAAGATATCCAAAATCTTGTTTGGCAAAAGTTTTAAAATGCAGTGGAAAGTTTTTGTGCCAAATCTCAAGTTAACTGATAAGAACTAAGCCAATTTTAGAAAATTAGTGACAAAACAAGGTTTTGAGAAACTGATGGTTTCCTTCAAATACAAAACACATCTTTCAAAGTTAAAATACTCCCTTGTTAGAATATGATTTGATTACATTTAGATTCAAGAGACTAAACCATCAGAAAGTAGAAGTAGACTAAGCCTCATTTTCATATTTTTGTTCCACTTCAACTTTGAATCCAGCGTCTTTCCTGCCCTTGATGTTCTGTGTACCAAAGATGAACTTGCTTTTGGTAATAAGCTTTGACGCCACCCTAGGTCTTAACTGCACAAGAATTGATTTTAAAATACAGCTAATTTTGTTGTTTAACTAGGACTTCTGAGCTTTTCGCTCTTTTGCACCCAATACCACATTAAAGGGTCCTTCTTTTTATCAACACTGTAGATCTAAGCTTTTCTTGAGGCTCTTTTGCCATTCCAAAACATGTTGAGTTGAAGTCATGAGCTCCAGTTTCTCCAGCTTGGCTGGCATTTAAAGCATCATCACATCTGGTTCCAAGCTAGAAGGAAGAAGCACTTGGCATACTGTGCATTCCCTGCCATCCAAGGGGGCTCTCCAGATATGCAGACCTAAAATACTGTGCTCTGGTTTTGATCTCTCCAAAAGAATTGTCATGTCCTAAACAGAGCCACTTCTCAGCTTCCCCTGTCTATCATGGGCCCACAGTCAGATCCTCCTGCATGCAGCCAACCAGGTAAAAAACCAGAGCTACACCTGGGGCTTACCAACGGGCTGATCACCCGTTTGCCAGTCACTTCGATTACGGAAACAACAGCAAATGGATTGATTTGCCGTTGCCCTAAAGACGCCAATAGGCGTGATGGGAAACAATGGCAAAGAAAACCTATCTGCTGTTGCCCTAAGACGCCACTAGGCGTAATGGCCACTGACTGCTTTGACGGTCGGTGGCTAAGGATGGAAGAAGAAGAAGACACCTGGGGCTTATGTGGCTCCTCCAAGCTTAGTGTGGGATCTGCAGTAGCACAGTGGTTAGTGCACTGGCTTCCTAGTTCGGTGGTCCATGGTTTGATCCCCAGTTGAGGTGGGATTTTTTAGACCGCAAATGACTCCGGGGTCGACCCAACCTCCAGAACAACTCTGGAAAGGTTAAGGCGGCCAGCGTGATGCTGACATCACCCCTAGTGTGCCAATGGTCAAGAAAATACGGGCCTAACACCAAATACCCAATATGAGTGTAACAGGATCCTCTACCTTTTTACCAAGCTTAGTGTGCAATGCTGGGTTTACAAAATGTTTCACCACATGGGGAATCCTTGGAAGTGTGTGGATGATTTCAAGAGTCAATGAGGGTGTAATTAGCCTCACAGACAGGTTCACTTCCACATTTGAATACTGTAGCCTTGTGTTTAACTGGAGGTCATATAAGGATGACTTCAGATATGCCTCCATCCATACAGCTAACGTAAAATGGGGCAGTTTACCAGGTGAAAAGCAAGGTAAGCTTGTGGATTATACTAAGTTGGTAATGTAATTATCAAAACTTATAACCTAAAAGCCACGAGTTTTAAAGCTGTTTCCTAAAATTCTTAACAAGTATGAAAGAGTTAGAAAAGTACCATCTATATGCGCATTGCCTTGAAAGATGTGAGGATCCTTTCTCATCACTGCTTGCAGCAAAGTGGGGATGTCTCCTTCCACTGTATTTGTGCTCAAGGAGTCCTTCAGTTCTCTGAAAAGAAAAATGAAAAACACACACTCACACATAAATCAGTTTAGTTCACTGAATCTCCCTTATGACAATTTAAATCTTAAGAGCAGAGGAACCTCGTTTTACCACTATGAAGTATTCTTCACTTTACACATTGCTAATTAAATAAACTAGAAGATTTGTCAGAAACTACCCTAATTTATGAAGTAGCATCAACATTTTAAGCAACAGAAAAAAATGTATATTCAAAAATCTAGAAACCAGGGTTTAATTTGTTATGCATGCAGTTAACTAGATTTCTGCACCTGTGCTTCAGACTGAATTTGCTACATTCATGTACAATGCACAAATGTCATGATGTAACAGAACCAATAAACAGTACAAAAAGACAAAATTTAAATCAATATTTAAGTTCAACATAACAAAAGAGGAGCTATCATTGCATTGGGAAATCGTGGTGATCAAAAGAAATCAAGTTCAGCACAAAATTCAGAATCTTCAATTTAAAGATCACCACTGGGGAACAGATGACAAGAACCTGACAGATGCCAGTGAAACATGAGATTAGACAAAGACGCTGGCGATCAATAGGGCACACACTGAAGAAACCTGCTTACAGCATTACACGAGTCGTTGTTCTGGAATCCCCAAGATAGTAAAGGTAGAGGGAGGCTGAAAAATACACTGAGACGAGAGCTGGGGACAGAAATGAAAAGATCTTGAATGGATGGTACAGGACAAGGCTTTGCACAAATCTGCTGATGGTCTATCCTCCTTGAGGACTGAATGGTAATGAATGAATATAACTTACATGTGACTGATATTTGTTTGTCGTAAGGCATGAGCGAGTTGATTGCCCAACCTCTCATCTGATGAAGCCAGGAGTTTTCGGGCATCCTCAGCAATATTTGAATTGTACAACAGTGATTTGTTCTGAACAGACTGCGGCAATGGAGTGGGCAGAGGAAGCTGGGGCAGCACTGAAAATTCAAAATGTTTCAGAACAAAATCAGGAACTCTGCAGCGTACTTAATCTACAGAAGACACACTGCACGATTACAATATTTATATATATGAAAAAAAAAAAAAAACAAATCTAAAATAAGTATTTCCCAGCATTTTTCTGCACTATTGAATTATATAACGTGAATCCAATATGTGTCTGAGCTGTAAATTCACAAGTTAATATTTTTTTATTTAAAAATTGACAGACAATACATCAGTACAGAAAATTTAAAATTGGTGCTGATTTCTTCATAGTTGCTTTTGCTCTAACAGGGCTCACAACTTCTATTTCTCGCCTGCCGTTTTTCAGTATTATCAGACCTTGTTGCATGCACGGTACAGTCTACAGTGTGCCTCTGTGTTGGAAATTAAGCACTTATGTTTCATCATCATCACCCTTCATCTTCCAAAAGAGAATAGGTATTCAACAAACTTATAAATCTTCCTGTCCTATGCCATCAGCTCAAGCTTTCCATGTCTTCCTCCTCATTTTCATTTCTGCCTCTAGTTCTCTTCTTTCCCATGTGTTTTTTTAAGCAGGGGTTCCAGAAAAAGGACTGCCTTGTAATGCTATCAACAGGTTTAATGAATGTGTGTCTTTCCATTTTCTTCTCATATCTTGTTGTCTGGTTACAGTAAGTTCAAAGAGAGACAGTCACAAGTAAAAGTAGATGAAACACTGGCATTCTGGAAGACAATATGGAAACCAATTTAAATAATAACTGATAGCAATGAATAGAATGGAATTTATAGCAATGAAAAGAACTAGAAAATACTAGCTTTAACTACCCAGCATTGCCCGGGTTCTCTAATAAATGTTTACAGAAGCTTACATAGCTACACGATGTCTGAAAATGTAAGTCTATGTTTTAATTCACACGTTAGAATTCACATAATTTATCGCACTGCGTCTTATTTACTTACTGCTATGTGCTAGATTTATTACTGCAACTTGGTTTTTATTCCAATGATCCTTAATAGTCTTGTGGATGTCTAGAAAAATGTTATGTAATTCTTGAATTAATGGAACCACTTTGCAAAGATCCAATGGAAATGAAATCAGACTGGTTGTAGGATCCATAGGTACATTTTTTTCCCTGTCCTGCCTGGCGCATCACGAAAGACAAGTACACAATTTTCATTTCTGATCAGGTCCAGAACTGTGTTGTATGCAGATCTTTGATCATATACTAAAAGAGGTTTGTTGGCTCCAACAAATCTTTCTAGTTGAATGTTATTTCCCACAAAATGTATCTATTCAGTGTCTCATAACCAGATCGCACAGCTGCTTCTAGGCAGGGTTGGGTGACTGTTTTTATTTACACCTGACTATTAGTCTGGCCAGTAAACCATAGACATGGTCAATCTGTTAATTTTTAAAAATGGCACTAAATAAATTTACTTCAGAAATCTAATAATACTCAACATGAAATATTTATATGCCTAAACTGACAGAAAATGTTTGCTAAATAAATTTATTTCCACGAAAGATTTGGTACTCATTTTTTCCCATCAAGTGAAGAACATAAGGGTAAAAAAAAAAAACACCATAATTTTGCTTAAATATTACGCAGCAAGTTATGTTTATATGAGTTGAAGATTTACAACTTGTGTATGCATCATTCTATGATGCTGTGGCATAGATTAGCATGAAAGAAGAAAACTGTATGATGGCAGAATAATAAGCCTTATAGATTTGTGGTATTGAACAAGAGTTTTGTTGTTCTGCTATAAAAACTTCAGCATATTTTATGCATGTATTCAAAAATATGGAAAACCCCCTTTCTCCAGAAACCCAAAAGTCATGGGTATTTTATGATAACAAATCCCATACTATATTAGTCTAAAAATATAATTTATATTATGACACATTTTAACACTTGTATAGGGTGAGTGCACTTTATTTCTTTAAAATGAGTAATTCCTTTAAAGAGCCACTCACAATCTGTCAAGCTTGCCACCCCTGCCAACGTAGTGATGGGTACACTTGGTGTTTCACCGTTCATAATGCATTTACACTACATCTCTTGTAGGGGAAAAACTGGAATTTAAAAACAAAGTGGTCAGCAGAATGTCTGAAATATTAAATCCTGAACATTTTACAAATCACTTCATGGCATGTACACTCAAATACACAGTAAGTATAAGTAAACCAACACTTACTTTTAAAATGCATGATACAAATATGAACACGAAAAAGAAGGAAGTGTCAACAGTGTAAAACATATAAACCTATGTTAAGAAATGTATGGTTGTTTTTGTGTCAGTTAAAAATATTCCTATTCCGTCAACATCCCTCTACCACTGGTTCAACTTCACCTTACCATAACACCAAGAACATTCTTTTCAATATATAGGTATTTTTGGGGACTCTCCCAGTATAGAGAGAACGCTGAAAAAAAAAAAATGTAAGAGCCAATCATTACCTACTGAGCCTTCAGGATGTCAGAACTTTACTGATAACGTGAGCTCCAAATGATAAAATGTCAGTACTACAGTAAAGCCTTGTGACGACATACCAAACTGAGATAACTAACAGACCCTTCAAAACACGCTCTTCAAATTCTCATTTTAAATAGGTGTGGCAGGATGCCACCCCATGATCATCATAGGGTCCTAGGTTCAATTTCTCATGAGTAAACCTTCTGCCTACAGATGATTTTCTTGTACCTTCTAAAGTATGCCTATCTATCATTCATCAACAAAATTCTCTCATGCTCCTCTCCGTCTGACTGCTCGACAATAATGAGTTTTTGTTTTTTTTGGCATACGCCCGCTATTACTTGAGGCAAAATCTCAGGTTAGTATGTCTAAACTGAGACTGATTTTTACGTGAGTATCCCTTTTTTTCTTGTACAGAGACAGGTGTCCCTCGCCATTCAGGCAGATACTCACTGATTTAAACAGCTGCTTTATTTACACAGGTCATATAGAAAAAAGTACATTATCATATCATTGACTTGGTCAATCAGACTCAGCATCTACATATAATAGTCATTGTTTCTAGCTCTTTTTCCTCTTGTTTCTTTACACAGGGTGTCCCAGGAGTAAAGGTCAGTACTCTAGATCATAGTATCGGTCATTCTAAGAAAAAAAGTCTAACGAACATGTGTCCCATTCTGAATGGTTTCCGAGATAAAGCTGTTTGAATTTGTTGTGCAGTAATTTTCTTCCCTCTCTCCATGATGCGCCTGCAACAGTCAGAAACATGTGATACGGTGTTAAGCATCAGTTGGTTGTTGTGACTGTTGACAGTGACATTGTAGAAGTGCTGTTAACAATGCAGCACATCTTCACAAATGACGAATATGCAGATATTTTGTAAGTTTAAGGTTTCTGCAATGGTAGTTCCACTGCTGCTGTTAAAGAATACTGTCGACAATTTCCTAACAGCCGAATTCTGGATCGCAGAGTGTTTTACAAGGTTTTCAATACATTGCGTGAATGTGTTACTCTTCCAAGCGCTTATATTTCATATGAACTAGCACATTAACTAAATGTGGTTGAACAAGAAAATATTCTTCAACTTAATTCTCATTTCTTTCTTTCCCTCCTGTCTCTTGTTTGTCTGTCCCTGACGAAGGCCTTGTGGCCGCAACGTAGGTTTTTTCTTGTTACTACTCCTTGTAAGAGTAAATTTGACTAGAATTTTCTATGCGTCTCAGTGTTTCATGAACAAGAGTATGGCGAACATTACATAAAGACAGCGTGTATCCATTTCACTTACTAATTATTCGCTCGCATATTGGATGATACTGACAACATAAAGGAACGTAGAGATCAACTCAGAGGAGCAACACATCATCTTCTCACACGAGTTGCAAAGTGCATTGATACTGACGGTGAAATGTTAGAAAATTTATCATAAACTTAACATTCTTGTAACAAATTTGTCATTTAAACAATAAATATCTCTTTATTTTCAATACTTTTGCAGCTGTACATTTAAACAGTTCTATAACTGAAACCGTTCGGAATGGGACATATGTTCATTGGAACTTTTTTTCTTAGAATGACAGACACTATACTATGACCTCCCAAAGTATTGACCTTTCCTCCTGTGACACTCCGTGTATGAAAACATCATCTTAGCTTGGACTTAATAATTCTTGGATTGTCAGCTTTTCTCTAATAATTTTAAGCTGGTTCTTATTATTTGATGATGTCCAACTATTTCTCTTTTCTTGGTTATATCTCTTACTGGCTACCTCCATTGATCAAATGTTGGCTAAGAAAACAAGGGTCTCCTCAGCACAGACAGTTGTCAAAAATAAAACATCAAAAAGTTATTAGCTGCTAACGTGGCTCTAAGAATGTTTTTCAATTCCACTAAGAAAAAGAAACGTGATGAAAATATTTTCAATAAGCCGGATAATCTCTAAATACTTGATCTTATGAAATGACGTCAAGATGGCTACCCAATGAGTCGGTCACATTGTGGCAAGTTTTAACAAAATGACGATTTCTTCTGTATCTCGAAGAATTTAACTTGATTTTCATTTCTACTTCTCAGAATAGGTTTGTTGCTCTTAACTGTCAACAGATTACCATTGATTGTTATTATAACTGCCGATTTTGCTAAGATCGATGAATAATCTGTCTTCAGAATTTCGCTTCTCATTTTGTCTGTGAACCATAAGAAGTGGACCCATGCGTCTGGTGTCCCACGTTAACACTTCTAGCCTTCAGCCGCTAGTGAGAAAAACTTTCAATGAACGATAGCGAAAGAGCTATGCAAGCTGTTTATATAGGTGTCCTGTGACCTTTTAACTTACAACCTCTGTTAGGTAATATCCATTTTTATTATGAACCACTCATGTTTTAACTTTGGATTCTGTTGTATTTCTCTCGATTATGCCATGTGCATTATCATGCATAACAGTAACCGTCATATTAGTTCAATTTTTGTCTTCCACCTGATCATTTAAAAAAATCCCAGGGAGACGAAGTTCCTTTGCACTGTACAATGACTTGGTTTGTGCCAGTTCACGTCTCTTTAATAAATCCATGCGCATCACTCTTTAATCGTCCTCTTAGGCACCCACTTGCCCTAAGCTTCCACTGCTGAAATTGGATGCTGGTACCTGAATGACCTGCTTTCTAATAAGAACATATCAGTCTAACTTCTCTTGACATGATTATGCAGTTGTTCTCATACTTTTCATTACTTATGTGACATATCCTTGACACTATGACTCATGTGCAGCCATCTTTCTCTTGTGACACTCAAACAAGAGTTTGTATAATAAGCCTTTGATAAGTCTTAGCTTTATTTCTTGAGACAATAAGTAGATGGGGTGGGTCTGTAGGTAAGCAAAATATAAACTCATGAAAAAAAGTTAACAGAGAGGGAAAAATGTAATCTAACAAGTGTAAGCACCGGAAAACAAGGGAAGAAAAAAGCCTGATGTCCAGTAAATAGGAATTTTAAAATTTAAACTCTTTAATTAAGACAACAAAAACAATTTCAACAAGCTCCTAAAACAAAAACAAATAAAGGGAGGGGGCGGCGCTTGTAAAATGAGGATAGATGCACTGCTGTTAAACTAATGGGAAAATTTAATCAACTCAAGAACTCAGATCTGAAAGAAATGTGAAGGCAACTGATGCTCTGCTGTCATTCTGTTGTCCATAAAATGTCAACTATGCAACTATGGTTTTGCAAGTGTTATGTCAAAAATATACTGTTTAATGTCGACCTCTTTCATTAATTATCTATTCATCTCGAGTACTTCGTTAACACTGCATCTTCTGCATTTCTAAGTTGTTAATTATTTGTCTACTAATGTTTAGTCATGCCCACTTCTGCTTGAATTATTTTTATGTGTAGATGTTAAATAGGCAAGGATCAACTCACAGACCTGAACCATGTCTATTTTTATATCAATTTAGGTGAGTGATTTTTACAGATCTGATTGTTCCTCATACAAATTACTTGAATGTCCATGTGGCAGAGTGGTCTGAGTGCTTGTTACTCAAGACCAAGGGACTCAGTTTGAAACCAGATGGATATGGCTCCAATCTATAATATCATAGCCCCTTCAGTCATAACGGGCTATGAGAATGCGTCCCTGACACCCATCTGGTGTTTTTTCCCCCTGGTGTTTCTTTCAACAGTTTTTTTTCTATTCTGCTTGTTGGTTGTGAGAGCTTTTTGTCCAATCTGAGATGGTGCCTTAGAGAGCATCACCACTTGGTGTAATTAGCAGCTTCATCCTCCCAGGTTGCTGGATTTATGTCTAGTGCCCTCATGTCTCTCTTGCACACACCTTTGAACCTTAGCTGCGACTGCCCAACTCTTCTTTTGCCATCTGCCAGTTGTCCATAGAAGATATCTTTCGGGATGCGACCATCTTCCATGCGGAGAATATGGCCAATTCAGCATAGTCTGCACTGTCTAAGCAGTGTATACATGCTGAAAGCCAGCACGTGTCAGCACCTCAACATTTGTTGCTTCGCTCTTCCATGAAATACCAAGGATGTGGCCTAGACACCCTAGATGGAAGGTACTGAGCCTTCTTTCTTGCTTAGCAGTCATACATGTCTCGCTGCCATACAGAAGTGTGCTGGCTCCAGTCTACCTAACTGTAAATATGGACTGCTCCTGAATTAGGGGAAACAAAGGTAGTGAGCAAGGAAACTGGTCACTCTAGATCTTCAGGCCGAGACCTAGTGTAGCTGAAGTCTGTTGACACTTCACTACCTTACGGCAGCACCTGTTATGGGGGACTACCTTTACCTGTTTTGTTGTTGTTGTAATGAATAATTAATTAGTCTAATGTCTTTCACATTTAGTCCTATTTGTTACATGCTTTCAAGCAGCTTGTTATGGTCTGTCAAAAGCCTCCATGCAGTCTACAAAACACCCAGCATTTGGGCAAATAATGAAGTATAACGCCTTGCTGACAACCGTAAGGAAAGGTGCAAGAGATCTTACACAAGCTCTTTTCACTGTTATAGACTGTTATAATCGTTACTCTTATTGTTCATCAGAGTCCACACACTGCATTCCGGGCAAACCCATACATTCTCAATCTCCCTCAGCAAATGTTGAAGGGTATGGATGCTAATTGTTCCTGTCGTGCATTGGTTGTATACATGACAAATGCAACCTCTTTTACACCTATCCATGCTAGTCTTATGTTTGATGCCAAATTCAAAGTCTTAGCCTTGTTGATTCATCTATTGCAGTGTTGTTCTCTAACAGACAATCAAGTGTCCTTAGCATCTCTTACCTGACCTACTCCACTCTTCCCCTCTGGATACATTTTCAACTGTGGTCACCTGCTCAATTACAGCCTCTGCCTCTCTTTATTCTTGCTCCCTTGATGTCAGCTGTAACTGTTATAATTGCTTCCAGGGAACTTTTCTTTTTTTTTTACTGTTATTTTTGTAAATGGTTCGTGGGTCAAATTCTAAAGCGTTTGCTCTAATAAATAAATAAATAAATAAATAAATAAATAAATAAATATATATATATATATATATATATATATATCACAGCAGTATTGTTTTTGATTCAAAGTGCTTGGTGAGAGTTACTGCTCCCTGTCACTATAATCTATATGTTATAGAACCTGGGTGGGCAACCCTATCTACAATCACCACAAGTGACAAGCTGGCCATGGATGAGTTGGCCGCATATGGATATTGAGAAAGCAGTAAGTCTGACAGAGTGTGCTGGTTGCTACTTGACATTACATATTCCTCCCTTATAACTCAATGGTGCCAATAGACCCATCCATTCCTTTCCCTAACACTTAGTTCCATCTCTACCTTCACCCTGAGTCTAGATTCAACCTTGTGTGGATGGGTCTACAATCTGATTTTTCAAGAACGCATTTACACCTGTTTCAAATGTGCAAAAATGTGGGTTTGAAGTTAATCTGCATGATCTTCACAGTCCGGAACACTTGAAAGCTTGGCATAATTCTTCAGTCACATAGATAAGGGAATCTATTGTGACTGACGAGGGTATCCTAACTTTGTCTATGGTTGAATCAATGTGGGTGTGTGAATCAACATTCTGTATGATGGGATTCATCAAGGCAAAATACAGATGCTGAACTGTTAATGACAATTTAGAGGAAGAAATGAGATGTGCATTGAGTTCAAATTTTCAGCCAACATTTCTGCACTTTGCCAGACAAAACCGTCAGATTTCACATTAAATCTCATAATTTTTTCCACTTAAAAAAAATTGCTTTACTATCTGTATCTCAAGCAGTTGTAATTGAGTGCCAAGTCAATATATAAATGTTTTTAATAAACTTGTTAAAACAGAATCTAATTTCTCAGTTTCTGCATGATGTGGCAAATTCCATTCTTCAATTCACCACATCTGTGGCCAACTTGAAAAATTAGATTGCCCTTATGTTGTAGATTATTTGTTCAGAGGACCACATTGTGAACACGATTAGTACCAACAGTTGCCTGGTGAAGCAATCTGGCACTTATCTCTTGTCTTTGTCCCCTTCCTACATAGGTATATTTTAAATGTTGCATGTTTTTATCTTCATATTATGACATAGGCCTTACTGAATATTCTGCTGTAGGCCTAATAAATCAAAGTTCTTTAGAATTGTTTTTTTTTTAATTGTCTTTTGAGGTTATCGATCTATAAAACCTCTGAATGTCATTTTAACAGATCGTTAACATTCTTTTTTTTTTGTCACATTAAAAAATGTTGAAGTGCTTGGTGCTATGCTGATCATATCAGCTGCACACTGACAAGAATGTGGCGTACAATCTGTAGCTCCCAGACAGACTCATACATTTCATGTTATGTTTTTTGTAAGTCCATACTTATCTACATTTCTAACTTAGATTAGTTTATTTTTTATCATGTGCTATTCATTCCCTGCGACCATCATCATGTTTCCACACCATCTGCAGTAAAGAATCCCGGAGGCTACTTAGGTCATGTAACAAAATTGTGCAGCCTAAAGGGAATTAGTATAATTTACTACTTTAGACTTTAAAAGTTGTTTGATTACTTGGGTCACTGCCATACAGTGAACAAAGAAGAAACCTTACAAAACACTTTCGCGTGTGTTCCCTTTCTGTGCGTGTGTGCTTGTAATGTTACACATAAGCCTAGTCCTTCTTCCGTTCTACAACAAGCAGTAAATCTGGTATGTCACAAATCTGTGAGTTTTTGTTTATTTGTGTGTGTGTGTGTGTGAATGCAGCAATGACTCGGAAAGCGACACTATTTAGAGTGACTGTGAGTGGAAATCTGATGAAATGTTTACTTTACCAAACTGATCGTCACTTTTGGTTCTTGACTTTTGGTGTGGAGGACGCTTCTGCTACTTCTAAAAACTGCTGCTAATGTTTGTGTTTCAGTAACGATCACGGTGTTTGGGGCTACACAGCAACTTAATGTATATATATTTATATATAGGTGGGGGAAAACAATGCATATTTCAATATCTGGCCCTCAACTATCTTGGACACATTTCAAAATATGAGTACTTGATTGTTTTTGTAGTACTGTGCCGCACAACGCGGAAGAATACCAAAATGCAATCAAAACAACTAACGTGATAATAAAAATGAAATGCTTCAATTTATCTTGCACTTAGTCGTTATTAAGATGGTTAGCGCTATTCATCACTACATATATCCACCTCCAACGTGATGCTGCATGCAAAAATGAACTTATCAGACACCATAGACATCGACTGCTTGTCGCCACAAACCGTCCATTGTTGGCGAAGCAGTGTCAGTACACACTCACCTGTCCAAAATCAGGACGATTTCATAGGTACCGATTTATTTTGATGAAATTTTTGCACCAAATTAAAGGTGAATGTTTACATGATGGTACTAAAGCAAATCCATGCGAATTAATTTAATATAAACATCATAAAGTGGCAATAATTTCCAAGAATTTGACAAAACCCCGCGCCAAAAATTAGCACAACCTAACAACATACAACATATTAACATCCGCCTAAAGTAGTTCGCAAACATGGTTCAGAACATTTACAGCATGCCTCTATAAAGCTTATATATTGTTACAGTCTTTTGAGACATATTTTGGTTTGCAGAGTTCCCAGAGATTACATTTCTGTGGTAGACCATCGTGTAAAAAAACAGAACAAGACGAGCTCATAACCATGGGAAAACAGCGACGAGTTTTTGTTATTGGAGTGGGA
Source organism: Oreohelix idahoensis (assembly GCA_024509875.1). Taxonomy (NCBI): domain Eukaryota; kingdom Metazoa; phylum Mollusca; class Gastropoda; order Stylommatophora; family Oreohelicidae; genus Oreohelix; species Oreohelix idahoensis. The sequence goes on from JAMPIV010006724.1 coordinate 217,516, forward strand.
ATGACAAAGGTAATATTAAAGTATATAGCGTTATGTTTCTATATTACATATCCTTTGGATGCAGCATTTATATGCGAATAATTGTGTCTTCTTGTAGCCTACGTGAATTGCTAACTCGGTGAACTTTGAAACCAGACAACTCGAAACGGTAACTGTACACCGCTATGCCATTATGTTTTATTATGTCAGACTATGTTTTATTATCTAGCTGTGACATTCAGATGAATCTGAAGTAAAATTGTGTTTTGTCAAAAAGATGGGAATTATAAGATAACACTTGTAAACTGTTTTCTGAGTTTTCACTTCTGAACAACACAGCTATGCCTTAAAGCAAAGTTCAAAGTCTGTTCAATGATAAATAATTTACTGGGTAATTGAGTAGACCATATCATTATGTGACATATTTTGACCTCCAAAATTGATTCAGTGCTGACTGCATATATTAAACATATGCATATTTATGCGTTAATGATTTACTTAGACAACCACTTGGCAGACATAATTAATAAAACAGATTGGAAACAATCAGACCGTGAAACCAGGAAATCTAAACGGCAGACATCAAAGGACTGTATTATAGTGCATACAGATGGGTCTAAAGGAGAAGATATAACAGATTGGGGATAGGAATTTGTATACCATTGTGAATAATGGTTAAATAATATAGCATCACAGAAAATACATCAATTTCAAAGCAGATTCTGAAAGCACTAGAAATATTACATAACAATCCTCCCAATATTAACACTCACTTTCAGCAATTCAAGCTCTAAGAAACTTATAAGTATGCATACGTACCTATGCTCTATAGCAGTTGTTCCCAAAATGGGCGGTTCTTCCCCCCCATCGCCCTTCCAGTGGCATTAGGAACATCCAATGGTGCGACAGGGAGGTCTTCAATAGTAAGGGGCTAGTTGAGGATTTGTCAGGCTACATTCAGCAACATTACTATATATAATGCTCACATGTAAAGGTAGTAAATTATCCATCTCATTGAAAGTTAAAATAATGAAGTAGGTGGGTTACTAATGTACTCTCATATGCTGTTGATGAAAGTGTTGTTATACTGGATTAAGTAATTAAGTTTAGAAAAAAACAATTAAATTTGTAAGTAAGGATATCTGTATCTTTATATACAACTGAATAAATAGAACAGTTAGTTTTCACTGTTTTGAATTTGCAGTTGCTTGTATCTTTATCTCTTTACATTTTTTGTGTAATGGAGGGGGTGTTGGGAATGTGCTGTGGGAGCCATGGTGTCACTGCATGGTGTCGGTGACTCGAAAAGTTTGGGAAACACTGCTCAAGATTATGTTCCATTTTAATAGCATGAGTGTTATGACTAAATTCATAACACCATTATCGGTCGTTCTCAAGCTTGGTGTGAGCTGAACCTTCACATGTTGGCTTTGAAGGAAATAAAGTGAGGTTCTCATAATGCATGTTGATGATAACAGATGAACAGGAAATTAGGTATCATCCCAAGCACCTCAGGGCATTTCCACCCTCCTCCACTTTATTAACAACATGACAATATCAGAAATCAAAATTATTACCTAGAATTAGCAACACTACATATCCTAATTATAACCCATCAGAGGTTGAGCAGATTTTGTCTTCATTAAAAAAAAAATTTCAAATATGCTAATACGGAGACATTTACCAAATAAGGATGTCTTAAATATTCATTGGTCACAGCCAGGGTTGTTCAGTTGATTGAAAAAAAAGTTTCTGACTCCAGAAAATCAACTAATCTGGCTCAAACTCAAGACTCTGCCCAAAAATAATAGACTCTTGGACTCCTGAACCCTTGTTGTTACAGGGAGTTGTAACATGAAAAGTAATTAAACATTCAATTTTATTCTTATTCCTTAACCTATATTCCTCAGTTTGAAAAACCAGGAAGTCGAGATGACTTTGATTATCCTCAGATGGCATTGGAAGCAGGTTTGTATTCTTCATAAAGATGTAGGTGTACCAGGGATTGATGTGTGAATTTCATTTATCTTCTTTGTTTGCTTTTTAATATTCAGATAAACCAAGTTATCTTGTGTGTTACAAGTGTAATTTCTCAAGCTTACTTATCATATTTAATGTAAGTCAGAAAAGTTTGTCATATTTAGTATAAGTCAAAAGCTTAACTACAAGAGTAATGGCAAGTGATATGACAGTACCATAGGATAAAAATCTGAAAGGCAGCCATGTACTTAAATGTTCAGTGCACCAACAAGATCGTATCAAGTATCTAGTGAACTGAAAATTCTCAGCAATAAAAACTACTTTTTTTTACTAGGAACTGATTATTTAGAATAGAAGAAACTTACTATGCAGAATTTCTATAAACAGTAATATAGAAAATTTCCTACTAAAATGTAAGCAGTAAGAACAACAGGGTATACCTACGTTAAATTGTATACATACATGCATGCAATTCATCCATAACTAAAATAGGAGTTGAGAATAGACAGATCTAGAGAACTACACAATATAATAAAACAGTGTATAACAACAATTTATATATACAGGTGGTTGGTAACCCAGAATCCGAATGGCTCAGGGACAGTCATGTTTTGGTTTTAGGATTTTGCCCAAGTCGCCCAAAAATCGGCCGGAAAAACTTTTAGATTCTCGGTTACCGACCTGTATAATAATTAATGGGTGTCTGGTGTGAAAGTGAAGGTCTAGTGATGTCCGGTAATAAAAGGTAAAGGTAATCCCACAGCAGAACATGCACTATTGGAGTGAAGTGTTAGAGACATCACTATACTAGGTCCAGCTTTTTTTATGAGGTTGGGTGCTATGTCCCCTTCCTCGCTGTCTTTGCCATCCCTAGCAAGTAGAGTCAGATATCCATTTACAGCTATTAATACTGACACATAAATAGTAACTTTACTACCATCCAAACTTTCACACACTCTCTTCTTTTTTTGTTGTTAAACCATGACAGGTATACAGAGTTTTCCATTTTAAAACAAGGTAAAACACGCACTTCCAAATAATTGGACATATTATCTGGAATTAGAGACAATACATCCTAATTATAACATATCACCTGGTTGAATTTTCTTCACAAATAAAAACAAAATAATAATAATATAGGTTCCCAGTTAAGTTTCTTAATGTATGAGTGAAATGTGTTTCACAAGATGTCAAGTAAACTATCTTAACATGTGTTTTCCTGTTTAGATCAATTTTGTGCACTCCCATTTCTTTCCTATATCAGTTTTTTCTTATTCTGTTTTGTTCCGTTTTGGGGGGGGGGGGGGGGGGGGGCAAACTTAATACAGGAGAAATGGTGTAATCCTCAAGACTTGAGATAGAAATCACTTATCATAATTCTTTGCCATCAATTCTAGAATAAATGCAGGTAATGATAACAGGGTTGAACTTGAAGAAGCACCAATACAAGATGTAGAATCGTACACATATTGGCAGTAATATAGACAAAGTGGGAGGGACAGACAGTGATGTTAAAATAAGAATACAAAAGGCAAGAGGAGCTTTCATTGCATTGGGAAATATATGGAGATCAAGAGAAATCGGATCCAACACAAAAATAAGAATCTTCAACTCAAATGTGAAATCAGTCCTATTGTATGGCTCTGAGACATGGAGAACAACAAAGACAACAACCAGAAAGCTACAGACATTCATAAATGGGTGCTTGCATAGAATAGAGGGATTAAAATGGTATGACAAGGTTACCAACGTGGAACTGATGACAAGAACTAGACAAGTGCCAGTGAAACAAGAGATGAGAAGAAGACGATGGCGATGGATAGGACACACTCTGAGGAAACCTGTTGATGGCATTACAAGGCAGTCCTTGTTCTGGAACCCCCAGGGCAAGAAAGGCAGAGGTAGACCAAGAAGCACATGGAGAAGAGAGCTGGAAACAGAGATGAAAATGATAAGGAGAATGTGGAAGGAACTTGAGATGATGGCACTTGACAGGAGGACTTGGCATGTGTTTGTTGAAGACCTATGCTCCTTTGGGAGTGGAGGGTTATGAATGAATGATTTTTTTATTGTTTCTTTATTAACACCGCATTCGTTGAAGACATTATGTTTTTTTATTTCTGTCTAGGCAAAAAGGCCCTGGAAGATGCAGGAATCCGTTATGAACAGGTTGAACAGGCATGCTGCGGTTATGTCTATGGTAAATCTGCATTTTGTTGGATTTTTTTTTTTTTTCGTATGCCCGCTATTACTCGAGGTGAAATCTCATGTTATTATTGTGTCTAACCTGAGACTGATTTTACGTGAGTATCCCTTTTTTTCTTGCACAGAGACAGGTGTCCCTCGCCATTCAGGCAGATACTCGCCGATTTCAGAGGTACCCATTAGAGCTGGGTCAGCTCAGGAGCCGCCAGACCCTGGTCGATGAAAAATCTTCAAATGTCCTCGCCCGGGTTTGATCCTGGATCGCCAGCGCAGTGTGGTAACCACTACGCTAGCGCGGCTCCCAGTATATACTTAACTTCTAAATTGTTAAATATTACTACTTGCTATTTTCTTATAGATCTACATATGAATGTAATGAAGGGAGCTGCTGTTAAATTGATAATAGATAGTCTACTCTGCGTTCAGTTTGTAGTCATGCTAAATGTGCAGGTCTGTCACCAGGACAGACTCCACAGTCTTTTCCAGGTCGGTTCAGCAGCCCTATAGCTTCTGCCTGAGCTCAACCCCTTCTGGCCAAGTCTGGCGTCGAGGGTCATCATGAGTTAGGCAGTTTTGGAAAATGTGTTTAGGGGTCTGGATTTCACTTCCACATGGACATTCATTCTTATGAGATATCGTGAGCCGTTAGAGGTAGGTTAGTAATCTGCAGTGGCCAGTTCTTAGGTGAAAAATGATGGTCTGCTGGTGGATTGGGTCATATCTGTTGTATATATCACCTTCCTTTTTCCACTGATATATATACTTGTTGATGATAGTTTTAGTATCTCGATAGGGAAAAGGGTGGCTGAATTTTTCCAGTTTACTGCCACTTATAGATACAGAATCGGTTGTCTCATTTCCAGTGATTCCACAATGGGAGGGTAACCACTGAAGGGCAATGGTTGATGACCAATGTTCAGCTCAGATCTGATCTCATGCATCAAGTTTTCATTTCTGGTTCCTTGTATTGGTTGCAGTCGTGATCTACAGTTAGTAAAGATTACTATCTTAGCTGGTGGCTGCTGTTCTGCTCTAGTGAGGATGTTCAAAGCTAGCTGTAGTGCCATAGCTTCTACCCTGAAAATAATGCAAAGTAACAAATATGAAAAATAGTATTTTTTCATTTATATTTCTTTTTTTGTTTAGTATTTTTATGTCTTAATTAATTATTATAAATTTGTTTCTACTTTTGCTGTATCCTTTGTCATTTGTCCTCACTGCCTTTCTATATTTCTCATGTTTGGGAATGTGCTTGGTGAGCGGTATTCCTGAAATGCCCCATGTTTATAGCATGTTGTTAATTTGTAAAGCTTACTTCAGTGTCATTTTTTTCCTCTAAGTTCATGGTTTTTCAGTGTTCCGTTATGAATGTCGAGTCATCCTTGCCCTCTTTTTACTGAGTTGTCTGTCTTTTTTTTGGAGTTTTGCCACAAACTTTTTATCTGCTTACTGAATCAGTTAATTAGTTGTGATCAGAAGAAATTTTCACCATTGAAATAAGTCTTGTTATTCATATTGGCTATTTGTATACTGTCACCATCAATCATTGTCGCCTGTTTGTAACTGTGGCTGATAAAGAGTCGACCTCAAAACGTCCTGTGTTTCTAGTGTATCATCAATTGTAAAACTGATTCCATACTATTTTCTTTTTTAAATTATATATTATTTTCGAATAATTTCATGTGTACTGTTAATTTATAAAGCTGATTCTGTACCATTTTGTTTTTTAATTTATATATTTATATCCGTACCAGTTTTACAGCAGCCCCAATATAAAATTATTTTCAAATGAAGGTTGTAATATCACCTTCACTTCCCCTTTCTATCACTTTAGAGCATAGAGCCATCACTGTAGCTGGCCTTCTTGCAGTGATGGTTTCTGTCGCAGTTTGTTATACATGATGAGGTGGCCAGCTCCAAGTGCAGCCAGATATTTTCCTTCTATGACATGCCTGAGAGATCAGTAGTCCTGCTCTTTCTTCATCTCCTTAGAGACGTGCGGGGAGTAAACGGGATATCTTTCTCAAAATAATGCTGTCTAGCCACGCTATGTTATTTCAGTAACACTGTATATTACTGATATTTATCTGTCCTCATTAAGAGTAATTTAAGTCTTTCTTCCACATTCCAATCAGTGATTAATACATGAAATTTCAAGATCTTTAAATATGTTTTTTTTTCCCTTTGCTGTCATAGTTTTTTTTTTTTTTTTTCCTTTGCTGTCATAGTTTTTTTTTTTTTTCTACCGTGAAGATATAGTTATGACAGTGGTGAAAATGCTTGTAGTACTCAAAGAACATGATGCAGGCAGCCGAGTTGGGACAGACTTGGCCTGTTAACATTGTACTATAACTAATGTGAAATACAATGTATTTCTCCCCCCCCTCCTCTGTGCTTAATGGCAAAATGCGGTACATACTTGACTTGTTAGAGCTTGTGTAGGTCAGGATCAGCTTTTTCTAATCACATGACATCACTTACCTGTGCCTGTTCAAATTAAAGCTGTGATCTCTATGCAGGGGACACTTGTGCTGGACAGAGAGCTCTATACCAGTTGGGACTGAGTGGCATCCCAATTTACAATGTGGGTATTTCAAGTATGCACTGAGTTGTGTTTTCTGTTTGTATTTCTCCAATGTTACTCGAGGCTAGAAGACATTAATGCTTGTAATCTGTTAGCATTTTGGGACCCAAAGATGCAGCAATAGAGAATGCAGTCAGCAACCCATAGCGTGACTGCTTGCGTCAGGATCAGCGAACCAGAGCTGACCAAGACCCTACTCCACCTCCACGTGGTGGTCCTGGAAACAGGCTGCATCACTGCAGTCTGGCTGAGAGAGTAGGGATCAAAAAGGGAAGGCAAACCCGTCCCAAAAAATGCTGTGCTAAGTCGGATGTGTTGGCCGAAAGGCGCAGATAACGCAGCTCCGCTGCAAACAGACACAACGCAACCAACGTCCTTTTCAGGACGAACGAGGAAGAAGAAGAAGATGTTAGCATTTCTCCAATGTTACTCGAGGCTAGAAAACATTAATGCTTGTAATCTGCTAACATTTCTCCAATGTTACTTGAGGCTAGAAGACATTAATTCTTGTAATCTGTTTGCATTTCTCCAATGTTACTGGAGGCTAGAAGACATTAATGCTTGTAATCTGTTTGCATTTCTCCAATGTTACTGGAGGCTAGAAGACATTAATGCTTGTAATCTGTTTGCATTTCTCCAATGTTACTGGAGGCTAGAAGACATTAATGCTTGTAATCTGTTTGCATTTCTCCAATGTTACTGGAGGCTAGAAGACATTAATGCTTGTAATCTGTTTGCATTTCTCCAATGTTACTCGAGGCTAGAAGACATTAATGCTTGTAATCTGTTTGCATTTCTCCAATGTTACTGGAGGCTAGAAGACATTAATGCTTGTAATCTGTTTGCATTTCTCCAATGTTACTGGAGGCTAGAAGACATTAATGCTTGTAATCTGTTTGCATTTCTCCAATGTTACTGGAGGCTAGAAGACATTAATGCTTGTAATCTGTTTGCATTTCTCCAATGTTACTCGAGGCTAGAAGACATTAATGCTTGTAATCTGTTTAGTTATATCTTCAGCTCCTTATGGAGTAGTTCTTCAGCAAATGTCCTGTTGTCTTGTGCCGTCCACTCAAGCTCTTTCCATGTCTTTTGTATCCCGTTAATCTTTGTCTCCAGTTCTCCTTCTGATGTGTTTTTTGGTCTCCCTCTACCTCTATACCTTGATAATCCAGAACAAGGACTACCTTGTAATGCTATCATCAGGTTTCTTCAATGTGTGTCCTGTCCATCAGTATGGTCTTCTTCCCATCTCTTGTTCCACTGGCACTCATCTGGTTCATGTCATCAGTTCCACATTTGTGACTTTGTCATACCATTTCAATCCTTCTATTCTACACAAGCACCCATTTATGAAAGTCTGTAGCTATTTGGTTGTTGTTTTTGTTGTTCTCCATGTTTAAGAGCCATACAATGGGACTGACTTGACATTTGAGTTGACGATTTTTACTTTTGTGTTGGACTTGATTTCTCTTGATCTCCATATGTTTCCCAATGCAATGAAAGCTCCTTATTTCCAATCTTGACATACCATTTAAATACTTTTGTTCTACTTAAACACTCATTTGTTATTGGCTGTGACTTCATGGTTGTTGTTTTTCTTGTTCTCCATGTTTCAGAGGCATACAATAGGACTAACATGACGTCTCACTTGATGATTCTGATCTTTTAATAATATGGGGGGTAACATTTTATATTCAGCAAGGACGAAAAATGGTCTATATAGTCCCATAGCAGATAATGCCATGGGGGAGTGAGGTGTTAGACACCTCTCTATTATCGGTCTAGCATTATGAGATGGGGTGGCCAGTTCCCTTCCTCACAAAGCTGTGTGAATCAGAAACATGGAAACATAACAATACAACAATAATAAACTGCGGACATTATGAAGTGCCTTAGATACATAAAAATCAAAAGTCCTTATATTAGAAGCAATAGGTGCTTGTCAAGCTGAATGAACAAATAGTCTTCTCACCTGCAAACAGCTAGATTTACGTTGACTGGACAGACCATGCCATGAGGAAGAATCAAGAAGATGATGCCAGGAAGGTTAAGAACAGAGCTCACAAGGCAGTTAAAAAGTGGTATGATCAAGAAATGTATGGAGTAGAATAGTATAAATGGACCTGAGCAGAATGTCTGTACCCTGGAATGAAGTTAACAAGACTAACTTGTTACAGTGATTACAAGATAATGCTGGCTTGGTTATATTCTGTGGATAACAACTACCACAGATGTTATTAATATGCACACTACAAGGCAAATTAAAATAAAGCACACACCGATTATAGGAAAACAGTATGTTAAAAAGTGTAAGATCTGTCGTGGGAAACACCAGGATAGAAAGTGACCTATGATAATCTGAATGATCTTGCAAAATCTGCCATGGGACATAGGTGCTGAGTGTTATGACTGAGTGAAATTAATGTTTTTGTCATTTGTTTTAATTTATTTATAATTAGTTACAGTGGCGGGTTCTTAATCTAAAAGTAATTATTACTAATCATCATGATAATGGGTCGAGTTCACTAACTGTTTTATATTACTTTGGATTTTATATTTACCACTTTTCTTTGAAGCTATTTTTGATCATTGTTTTCATGTCTTGAATTGTTCCCAGTTTGATATTTAAGGAAAAGCCGTTGACACTGGATAAGGACACACATTGACACTGGATAAGGACACACATTGAGAAAACCTGCTGATTGTGTTTCAAGGCACTCTGTCTTGTGGAATTGCCAAGATAAGAGACAAGATGGGAAAACAAATGGAGAAGTGAATTGGAGACAGATTTAAAAAGGGATAAAGCACACATGGAAAGGCCTCAAATGGATGGCACAGGATAGGATGGCTTGGTGTGAACTTTTTAAAGGTCTATGCTCCACAGGGGGTTGACAGATCATGAGTGAATCTTATCACTGATATTGTTATCCTTATTTGACTGATTGTTATGATGTATTATGTATGTAATTGTATTTATGCCTACACACATCACTTTTGTTGTACTTTACAGGTCACCAATGCATGTGCCACAGGTTCCACTGCCTTATACATGGCAAAAAACTTTATTGCTGGAGGTACTGTGCATTTTTAAATCCATATTTCTATATTAGTCAAAGTGTTCTGGGAATTGTAACAAGAAGAGACATGGTCTGCAAACAGGCAATACTTCATGGCCTCAAAACCCAGCCCCTGCAGACCCAAGTGGAACAGTCCCAATTACAGTGGTTTGGCCATGTCTGCAGAATGGGAGATCAGCTACCACAATAAATATGGGAAACCAAGAGTCAGACCTCCAGGACAACCCAGAGTATGCTGGGAGGACAACATTGGACAGTCTGTGAAGGACCGAGGACTAGAATGGAACCAGGCTAGGAGGACAACATTGGACAGTCTGTGAAGGACCGAGGACTAGAATGGAACCAGGCTAGGAGGAAGAAAGCTGATAGAATAGTAAGGGCACTCTCTCTGGCAAACCTCAACACCCAGGGTAGAAGAGGAAGGACTAAATTCTTGGCATTATTTCTTTAGTTTGATATTGTCCTGACAAATGTATAATGTTATGAACATACCAGATAATAGAAGAAGAGGATAATTACATTATCCTCAAGTACCATACCATTTGGTTCAGGTGGTTATATCTATCCACAACTTCCTGTCTCTAGGGACATTTATCTATTATGTTGTTGAATTATTTCCCTGTCATGATATTAAACTTTCCTTTATCTTCTCTCTTTGCCACCTTCTATCTCTTTCAGTCTTTGCTGTTGTTACAATATATTGCTGCTTTCCTCTTCTCATAACACACACCCCCGCCCAAACTTAAAGTTAATGCGAGTAATAAGCTTTCTTTGCACATATAGGCCTCTGTCAGGTCATTGACATTTGTCTGTTTTACTGCCTTGTGTATTCTTAACCATTTTTATTTGTGTCATGGGAGTTTCTGTGGTGGTAAATGTTATTAGTCTCATTTGTCTGTTGCCACTTCTGTCCAAAAACAGGTTTAGCTGACTGTGTCATGGCTATTGGCTTTGAAAAGATGGAGAGAGGCTCACTGAAAGGAAAGGTACTGTTTTCATATCAATAATATCAAGTAAACTGTGTGTTTAGTTTTGTACAGCTCTGAGAAATAAACATCTGGTCAACTAAGTTTCCACCAAAAGATCAGCAATAGCTTTGTTTTTAAATAATAGAATGCTATGTGAAGTATATTGGTACTTTGTATGTTATGTTACATTTGTAAGATGTAGACTTGCACATATATCTTGGCAGCAATTGAGACAAGGTTGGAGGAGCAGACAGTGATATGAAAATAAGAATATAAAAGGTTAGAAAAGCTTTCACTGCATCGGGAAATCACATTGCATTTTTCACTAATTCGCGCATGTGGACATTTAAAAAAATCCAGTCTAACACAAAAACAGTTCGATCGCATCTCATGAGGAGCTTAGGTTTTGAGGACACAACGTTAAGTAAAATCGCATATTGTTAGAATACAGTGATAGCCATAGCAGCCCTCCCTAAATTGCTCAGTTTAAAATTTAATAAAAGCTATTTGAAATAATTTTTTCACTTAATATATTGTAAAATTTAATTACTGTTTTTAGTGTTTAGAGGACATTGTTTACAATATTCAAATTTTATTTTATTTATAGAATTTAAAGCACTGTAACACAGTACAGTGTTAATAGCAGTGAATGCATGCTAACTTAAATTGTAAGAGTAGCAGTTCTTGATTACTTCGGTGAAAAGAAACAATTTATAACCCTGCCACCTGTCTACTTATCTAATTATTTGTATCTGTGGTGGGGCCTTATTTATTTATTTATTTCTATATTGGGGTGTGTCTGTGGAGTGTTCTCCCCAGTTTTTTTTTTTGTAAAGTAGGCTGAAATGATGATGGTAAGATAGCAGCTAGACCAGTGTTATTTGAGGTACCTTCCTGTCATTATTATGCTTGTAGTTCTCAGTAAATATCAGCATGCAGTATCCCAGCTGGCAAATGTGTTTTTCCTTAAGGCGACATTGAAGTCGAGTGTGTTTCACCCATTTCATGATGTACCTAGGAAATTACAGCACTTTTACTGGAATCCTCAGGACAAGAGAGGCAGAGGTAGACCAAAAACACACGGAGAAGAGAACTGGAGACAGAAGTGAAAATGATGAAGAAAACATGGAAAGAACTTGAGCTGATGTCACGTGACAGGATGACCTTGACATGTGTTTGTTGAAGGGCAGTGCTTCATGGGGAGCTAAAGGGTATTGATTGATTAATAGGAAATTATATTGTTAGATTAATGGGAAAAGATCTGACTAACAGTAATGTGAATATATCAAATGGAAATCCCTATACTTTTCCTTGTTTAGTGGACTGATCGTACCAATCCTATGGACAAGCACATGCAAGTGATGGTTAATGCCCACGGTTTAGAAAAGGCTCCCGTCACTTCACAGATGTTTGGAAATGCAGGTAGAGAGCACATGGAAAAATATGGTGAGTACTCTTGACATATTCACTTTGTTACTGCTGCTGTGACTACATTTGTTATTATAGTTACCGCCACTATATTCTTCTGTCTTATCCATTCAGCTTCATTTTGTGCTGTTTTCTGCTTGTTGTTTGTCTCAAATTACTTCATTGATTGCCGATAGATTATATAACCCCTGTAATATTTTTATCTGCCTTCACTAGTGCCTATACCTTGAAGCGGTAAGGCAGCTTGAGTACCCTGCCAACCTCCAGTGCTATGCCAGCATGAGTTTTACTCCTGGCAGGTTCTACCAAGCTGGTAGGGGTCAGACTAAAGCTGGCACCCTGGTCCTCCAGGTTTGGGGTTTAGCACAAGGACAATGCCCCCGTCTATGTAAAAAACAATCATGTTATGGAAACAGCAACAAATCAAAACGCTTTGATGCTTGACGGACATCCAGAGTCAGAGGCTCGTGAAAGTCAAAAGGAAGCCATTGGCATGAAAACGGATGCCCTGATCGCAAAAAATGAAATCAGAATTAGATTCTTGAATGTCAAAACTATGAATGAGGCAGAAAAACTGAGGCAGATCACAAGAGAAATGAGGAAATTCAGATTGTATATCCTGGGAATAAGTGAGAGCAGATGGACCGGGACAGGGAGAATAAAAACAGCAACGGGAGAAACAGTACTTTACTCAGGAAGAAAGGATGGATAGCACAATGAAGATGTAGCCATTATCCTAAAGAAAGGAATAGAAAGGTCATTACTGGAATGGAAACCCATCAACAATAAGAACAAGACTGAGAGGGAGATTCACCAACACCACAATAATAAAATGCTATGCACAAACAAATGACAGCCATAAAGAGGTCAAGGACAAATTCTATCAACAGCTACAAAAGGAAATGGAAACCGCACCTAGATATGATCTTATCATAGTAATGCGCGACATCAGTGCGAAAGTTGGAACGCACAATACATATAATGAAAGAACAATGGGGAAATGCAGTAGCGGAACAGCAAATGAGAATGGAGATAAACTATTAAGCTTCTGCAGCATTAACAACTTGGTCATTGGGGGAACGCTTTTTTCACACAAAGAAATTTACAAATTACCATGGGAATCACCAAACGGCCGGGACAGAAACCAGATAGACCACATTATGATAGTGGCATCATTACAAGGTGTGAAAGTAAGAAGACGTGCAGATGTCAGAAGCGATCACCTCTTGGTAGTGGCAAGACTGAAGGTGAAACTCAGAACTGCTGGACCAATTGTAACTAAACAGAATAGGTATGGCATCAACAAACTGAAGGGGACCCCCTTACCAGAAAAGCTTTTGTGGTTGATATAAAGAGACAATATCAAATTGCCAAGAGCCAGGAAAAGACAGCGACTGATGATGTTGACCAGAAATTCAGCAATATATAAGGAAAGCAGCAAATCATGCTTGGGATTCCAGGAAAGGAAGAGACAAGATTGGATAACACCAGAAACATTAAACACCATAGCGATGAGAAAAGAAAGAAAATAGAAGCAAAGTCCCCCAGGTTAAAGGAAATATAAAGCCAGCAGTAGTCAACTGGACTAGGAAGTGAAACGTCAAACCCGAACCAACAAAAGCAAGGAAATCTCATCACCGCAGCACAGGGGCAGGAAACAAGATAGGCAGAGCACTTCAGAGAAACACTGAATAAGGAACTACTAGAGATGCAGCTGAATGTTCCTGAGGCTGAAATTGATCTAGGCGTAAATACAGACATTTCAAGAAGGGAAGAAATCACAGGTATCAAAGGGTTAAAGAATGGAAAAGCTCCTGGTCATGACAATATAAATGCATGGAACATACTGAGGGCTAATGGAATTCCCAGCTCCAGTGTTTCCATCATAAAAAGCCTCTAAGCTAACTTTACATTTAGTATTGGGCAGAGCAGCCTAACTTTTGAGGTGAAGACAGGTGTACGACAGGGATGCCCCTTATCAACCACTTTATTTTTAACAGCCATAGACTGTGTGATGCACCAGACAAAAAAGGGCAGTCCAAGAGGAATAAGGTGGATAACGTTTTTGACTCTGGAAGATCTGGAATATACAGATGACATTGCACTACTCACACATTCACATCAACACATGCAAGAAAAAACAGATAGACTGAATAAGTATAGCAGACTGAATAAGTATAGTCAGCAGGTGGGTCTGAACATCAGTCTAAAGAAGACAGGTCATGTCACTCAATGTGGGGAAATCCTGAGCCCATAACAATAATGAACCAGAAGCTAGAACAGACAGACACATTTACATACCTAGGATGCTTTGTAACACTAGATGGTGGAACAAGCAAAGACATGAACATCAGAATGAATAAAGCGAGAACAACTTTTACTAGTCTAAACAACATCTGGAAGTCCTCTCAGTACAGCACAAACACCAAATTAAGATTATATGAGAGCTGTGTACTTTCTGTCCTTCTCTATGGTGCAGAATGCTGGAGAGTAACAGAGAAAGAAATGTCGAAATGGTCCTTTTTCCACACAGTCTGCCTAAGCAAAGTTTTCAGAATCTTTTGGCCGAATACCATCACCAACCAAGAACTGCTTACTCTGAGCAACCAAGAGGACATGCACACCATCACAGCTGGCAGACGCTGGAGTTGGGTTGGCCATGCCCTCAGAAGATACCCCGATGAAGGAAAGCGAAAGAGAGGATGACCTAAAACAACTTGACGAAGAACTGTGGAGGCCGAGATGCAAAGAATGAACCAGAGCTGGGACACTGCATGAAGGATGGCCACCGACTAAACAGAGTGGAAGCAGTTTGTTGCTGCCCTACAAGGCGCCACCAGGCGTGATGGTCACTGGCTGCTTTGACAGTCGGCAGCTAAGGATCAAAGAAGAAAAAGAATATTTCTATGATTAAAATGGTTATTGCAAGACCACAGATCTTTCCACAACTGGTGGAAAGAAGCAGGCAGATACCAGTGGAACCAGAGGTGAGCACAAGATATTGGTGGTATCTAGGACACACATTGAGGAAACCAGTTAATAGTACAGGTCTGTATACTTTTATTCAAAATCAGCGGGGACAACTTTGTTTCGGAAACCAAATTTGTTTAGGTGTCCAGATGTCACACAAAAATGTGTTTGAAAAGTAGCCTAAAGTCGTCCAAAATATGTTGTGGTTGAAAAGTCGCCCAAAGAAACTTTCATTTTTCAGAATATTTCAGCTTTCTGGTGTTCAAATGAAAGAATACAGACCTTTAGTACAAGGCAGTCCTTATGGAAACCCCAGAATTAAAAAAATAGGCAGATCTTAACAGCACTCAAAGAAGTGAATGGGAGACAGACATAAAGGAGATGAAGTCATGGAAAGATCTTAAACAAATGGCACAGTACAGGAAGGCTTGGCATGAACTTGTTGAGGGCCTGCACTCCACAGGATACTGAAAGGCAAAGATGATGACATAGAATCTGAGTATGTTTGAGAACGGTCGAGCCACATTAGTACTTCTTCATTTGCTATATACAGCCATATTCATCTGTCTCATAAACTTGGCTGTCTCTCTCAGATTTTTCTCATCACCATACAATTTCTCCATTGGGGGAGGGGCACAAGAGCAGGATAGTCATGCTGCCAGTCTGTTTCTTTCATAAGTTTCCACACACCTTAACTACAAGTCTATCTGTGTTATATTTAATTAGTTGAACAGACCGTCATTGTGGACACTGCATAACATTATTTATTTTATTGTTTTGTTTCAGTAAATTATCTGTGGATAAGTGCTAAAAATAGTATCTAGTTTAGTGCTAAAGTTACATGTTGTCTTTCCTTCTTTTAATATTTTAGGAACAACGCCTGAGCACTTTGCAAAAATTGCTTGGAAAAACCACAAACATTCAACCAATAATCCGTAAGTCCAGCAGATTAATGGCTACATGATTTTTATTTATTAAAAAAAAAACCAGGGAATCGGAGTCCTTGGGTTGGAGTCTGTGAAAAATGTCTGAATTCGGACTCAGAATTTTATGCGATATAACTTAAGAAAACTATAGTCGGAGTCGGACATCTAAAATTTCAGGAGTTGAAAAATTATTTGACCAACTCCACAACACTGAAAATAAAAAAAAGACTGTCATTTTCACTTTTACCGAAGCACTAGCTGTATAATATCATAAATTGTGATGAAATCATTCATGTGTCAGAATTGTTAGATTATACTTTCAAATAAAATATCCTTCCAAAAATGTTGTGACGGTAAAATAGAAAAAAGTATTGAAATAACCAGATTTCATACCTGTCAACCTGTACGAATTTTTCGTACAATGTACGTATTTTTGATACTTTTAGCAGTGTACGGCCGTACAGACTCGTACAGATTTTTCCTCCCTCCCCCAAAAAAAAATAGAATTTTTTTTTTTTTTTTAAATTCTAAATATATTTTCCAACCCAAGTTTTTTTTAATTTTAAATCAGAAAATGTTTTCTAGCCCAGGTTTTTTTAAAACCAATTTTTTTATTCCGGGAATCTCGGCGCCCGGTTTTAAACTGAAGTCTCTCGCGGCAACCAATCAAATTCTTTTATACCCAACAATTCGGCAAAAACTTTGAATTCAGCCTCAAACACTTTCTGCTTTCAGCGTGACATGGCGTATTTTTAAAGTTACCTGTTATCAGCCATGCTTGCCAAGACACTTTGACGCCAATTTGTTTTAAAAAAAGCTAAGTACCTATAACTTGGTTAAATATTGCTGTTGTTTTGCTTTGTTGCAATTTAATCGCTGTCTTAATCTTTCCAGTTATATCTTGCCCTTCAGTACATTTCCGATAAATTAATGTCATAATATTCTGTGTAGGCCCTGCATAACTAAAAAAAAAAAAAAGTTTGTTTGCGTTGAGTAGGCCTACTTTAATCCAGCGATCGAGATTCACTGCTTTATTTTTCATAAAGCAGCAATCTATCACTGGTCTAGGCTATCAATTTTTAAATAATAATTATATAAATTTTTGGTAGTAAATTTTTTCTTCCTAGATTAATATTCTGTTCACAATTTAGTTAATTTTTTTATTTTTTGCTGTTGCTTTGCTTTGCTTCGTTGTATTTTATTTTTGTCTTTCTCTTAATCATTTCAGTTATATTTTGACCATTTCAATATTTCCAATAAATTAATATCATAAAATTTTGTGTAGGCCCTACAAAAGTAGAAAAATACAGTTTTTTTGCATTGAGCAGGTCTACCTACTTTATTTCAGCGGTCAAGATTCGCTGCTTTATTTTTTAATAAAGTGGCACCACAATCTATTATCACTGGTCTAGGCTACCAACTCTTAAATAATTTTGTAAATTTTTGGTGCTACGTTTTTCTTCCTAGATTTGATATTCTGTTCATAATTTGTTTAATTTTTTTTTTTTTTTTTTTTTTGCTGTTAGCTGTTTGCTTTGTTGCATGTTTTTTTTTTTTTTCTATCGTTCTCTTAATCTTTCCAGTTATATTTTGATCATTTAAATATTTCCAATAAATTAATGTCATAATATTCTGTGTCGGCGCTACATAACTAGAAAAAAAGTTTGTTTGCGTAAACTTCGCTGCTTTATTTTTCATTTAAAAAAGTCCACACAGACTGCAGGAGGTCCATGAATGCAGACACGCTCACTTCTTTTTTACAGTGTAAGATTAACATTGATACATGCTGTGCAAACTTTAAGCCCACAAATGCAATTCTGCAAAGTGCTAAAAGTGCATGTGTTGATTATAATACAAAACACTGTGCATCGAAAGAATAGTGTACCTCACGATCACTACGTTTTTTTAAATGTAAAGAACAGCATGAGACTATTAGCTTGTTTTATACCACTTTAATTCAAATTCTAATAGATTTGTATATGTCATTTCTCGTTTTAAAACTGTATTGTGTATAATTTATTAATATATTTTTTGCGTAAGGATTTTTTTGGTCCGGCGTACAGATTTTTGTCTCAGGAGGTTGACAGGTATGACTGATTTAGTGAAACGTACATCTGAAGACAGTATGCCTGAGATGCCTGTGATCTCATTGTCAGTACTATATTGAATGTTATGAAGGGGTCAATGATGTTAAGTGTGTAATTAGTGGATCTAAGATCATTTTTGACAAATGTAATATACCAATCACTGGCATACAGACATGGCATATAAATGTCTCAGAATTTATATTTTTAAACAGATTAAAGGATGTTTTGAATTTTTTACTCAAAATGAGATCAACTTAACTGATTTTGCTAGTGTGGCAGGAATACTTATTCGCTGTCGAAGTAGAATTCCTATATATTACATTTATAGTGTAAGTGAAGTAACCACGAAAATTAATAAATATGACAATGGGTTGTATACCTTATTGTAATGTAGTTACTTCTTGAGTATTCGAGAATACCATGGATGAAAAAGAGCAGTGAACTTGGGGTTATGATAATTTATGAGCAGTATGTCACGCCATAGCAGAATGTTCACACCATATCAATTTACGAAGCTCACACCATAGGAACTCAGGGTTTCAGAGACATGCATTGAGATGTAATTCAAGGGAGGCAATTTTTTTGTTAACGTCAGCATTGTTAACTTCCTGTAGTTTACGGAGTGGTAGAAACAGTGTCTCGACTAAAATCCATTTTAGTCATCAAATATTAGAAGTAGAAACTAAAGAGGAAGACATCTATAAGATCTGTTTCAACTTATTCGTCAAGGAAATAGTCGTGGGAAGGAAATATTCACATTTTTCCAAGTGATAGACTTAGTCACCACATGGCTGAGGAGAAACTGACATTCTTAATAAGGAGTTAAAACTCTACCGTTATGCTAGTTAAATGTTATGATTATAGAACAATTAAAGGTGAACTGTATTTTTTACATGGTTAGATGAATGTGACATTTGATGATTCTGGTAACAGAACACTCCGTGTGGTAAAACCTGATTTCTTCCATTTTGTTCTAGTAGTCTTAATGGCTGTAGGAACTTCTGACTGGTCAAAATTAAGATCCGTGGATAAACCCAGTCATGATACTCAGTTTAAAAGATAAAACGAGTATAGATTGACTTTTGAAAGAAATGTATTTTCAAGTCGTTGATGCTAAGCTACAGAATCTAAGTCCACCAACCGAACATTCGTATATACCAAATAGAAGAAATCGTAGCTACTGAATAACCAGTGTAACTATATTATGTGAAGGGATGAGAACATTCTTTCATTGAATTCATCTATGTACTGTTTTATTATTTTGAATGTTCCAGTGTATCACTTTAATAAACATTATTGTGTGCAAAAGGGACCAGAAATGGTTAAGTACATGGGAGCATCAGGCGACCTATTACTCTTAAAGGTCCTACAGGCAGCATGGTGCAACAAGACCATACCAAAGGATTGGGAGATTGCCATCATAACACCAATTTTCAAAAAGGGTGACAATCGACAGTGTGGAAACCATAGAGGCATATCCCTTCTCAGTGTCCCTGGTAAAATCTACTCTAGAATCCTAGAGCAGAGACTCTGACGCCTAGCTGAGCCACAATTGGATGAGGTCCAGTGCGGATTCCGAGCAAACCGAAGTACTCAAGACCTAATCTTCACACTCAGACAGCTGAGTGAAAAGGCCCTTGAGTATAAGAGTGAGATCCATCTTTGTTTCATAGATCTGGAAAAGGCATTTGACAGGGTCCCCTGGAGCAAACTTTGGGACTGTTTGGCAAGGAAGAATATTCCAGCACCTCTGATTCATGCTATACAGAGCTTCTACAAGTCTTGCAGAAATTATGTGAGGACAGCAAACCATAAGTCAGAAGAGTTCAGGACCACCACTGGTGTAAGACAAGGTGATATCCTATCACCTTACCTCTTCATACTCCTTATGGACGATGTCATCAAGGCATGTAAGGAGAGAACAAGAAAGTATTCAGTGGGGTACTGGAAGATGAGACAGGTCTATATTTCGGAGCTGGCATTTGCTGATGATGTTGCCCTGATTGCTAAATCAGAGGCACATCTCCAATCCAACCTGCAAGTCTGGAAGGAAGAGCTGGAGAAGAGAGGGATGGTCATAAGCAGCTCTAAAACAAAATCCATGGTGATATCACGAGAAGAAAGAAAACATCAGATTAAGTTGGGAGAACAGGTCCTGGAGCAGGTCGACCACTTTAGATATCTCGGAGCTATTATAGACCGAAAGGGAGGCATCAAAGAAGAGTTGGCCACTCGAAAAGCAGCGGCTGGGAGACTTTTTCAGGCCATAAATCGTGGATTCCTCAGCAAGAAAGAGGTTGGTAAGAAAACGAAGATGGCTGTATACCGCTCCCCCTATGTCCCAGTCTTGACATATGGATGCGAGTCGTGGGCAATGACTACAACCCACAAAAGCCAGATCCAAACCTCAGAAATGAGGTATCTGAGGAAAGTGGTTGAAGTAACAAGAAGAGACATGGTCCGCCTCGATCGTCAAGGCCTAAAATCCCATCCGCTGCAGACCCAAAAGAACATAACTGTTCTTGTGGATGGCTGCAGAATGGGAGAAGTCGGCTACCACGACAAGCTGGGAGCCAGGGATCCAGACCATCCAGGACGACCCAAGTCCCCAACTCCAGCGAGGTAGAATTTTTTTCAGGCATGTTGTGTGAAAAGAGGACAATTTCGACATTTCCATCTCTGTAACTCTCCAGCATTCCGCACCATAGAGAAGCACAGAAAGCACACAGCTCTGATATAATCTTAATTTTGTGCTTGTGCTGTATTGAGAGGACTTCCAGATGTTGTTTAGGCTAAAAAAGGCTGTTCTTGCTTTGTTCATTCTGTTGTTGATGTGTTTGCTTGGCCCGCCGTCTGGTGTTACTATGCATCCTAGGTATGTGAAGGTGTCTGTCTGTACCAGTTGCTGATTCCTTACTGATATGGGCCCAGGGTTGCTCACATTGAGCATCATCACCTCTGACTTCTTTAAATTGATGTTCAAGCCCACCTGCTGGCTATACTTATTGAGTCTATCCGTTTTTTCCTGGATGTGTTGATGTGAATGTGTTAGTAGTGCAATGTCATCTGCATATTCCAGATCTTCCAATGTAGAAAATGTAGTCCATCTTATTCCTCTTTGACTGCCCTCTGTTGTCTGGCGCATCACCCAATCTATGACTTAAAAATAGAGTGGTTGATAAGGGGCATCCCTGTCGTACTCCTGTCTTCACCTCAAAGGTTAGGTTGCTCTGCCCAACACTACATGTAAAGTTGGCATAGAGGCTTTTTATGATTGACACTATGCAGCTTGGAATTCCATAAGCCCTCAGTATTTTCCATAAACTGTCCCTATGTATACTGTCAAAAGCCTTTTCAAAATCAACTAAATTTATGTACAGCTGTCTTTACCATTCTGAGCACTGCTCTATAACGTTCCTGAGAGTAAATATATGATCTACACATCTTCTGTTCTTTCTAAATCCTGCTTGTTCTTTCCTCAGTTTGTGGTCTACTGCTTTTGAAATTCTCTGTATAATTATCCTGCCTAGTATTTTGCTGGGAACTGAGAGAAGAGTGATTCCTCTCCAATTATTGCAGTCTGCAAGATCTCCCTTCTTGGGCAATTTGACAATTATTCCTTTGTTCCACTCTGTTGGTGTTGTCCCTGTTTTCCAGACTTGTGCAAATAGTGGTTCTAATAGTTCTGCTGCTAGCTCAGGGTCTGTCTTAAATAGCTCTGCATTTAAGTTATCATGGCCTGGAGCTTTTCCATTCTTTAACCCTTTGATTGCTGTGATGATTTCTTCTTTTCGTGGAATGTCTGTATTAACATCTAGATCATTTTCAGCCTCAGGAACATTCAATTGTGTCTCTGGTGATTCCTTGTTCAGAGGTTCTCTGAAATGCTCTGCCCATCTTGTTTCCTGTCCTTCTGCTGTCGTGATGAGATTTCCTTGCTTATCTCTTACTAATGTAATATTGTTTGCACCTCGTATCCCGCTGATGAATTTAGTTATTTTGTATACTGTGCTTTGTTCATTTCTCAGTGCTGCCTCTTCTGCCTGTCTTGCAAGCTTGTCTAGGAAATTCCTTTTGTTGGCTCGGGTTTGGCATTTAACTTCCTTGTCCAGCTGACTGTACTGTTCGCTATATAGTTGCTTTAACCTGGGGGACTTCGCTTCTGTTTTCTTTCTTTTCATTTCCTTTCTCTTCGCTATGGTGTTTATCGTATCTGGTGTTATCCAGTCTTGGCTCTTTCTTTCCTGGAATCCCAAGCATGATTTGCTGCTTTCCTTATATATTGTTGAAATGGTGTTGAATTTCTGGTCTATATCATCAGTCAATGTCTTTTCCTGACTTTTGGCAAATTGATATCGTTTCTTTATGTCAGCCGCAAAAGCTTTTCTGGTAAGGGGGTCCTTCAATTTGCTGATGTCAAACCTTTTCTGTGTAGTTACAGTTGGTCCAGCCCTTCTTAGTTTCACTTTCAGTTTTGCTACTACTAACTGGTGATCACTTCCCACATCTGCACCTCTTCTTACCCTCACATCTTGTAATGCATGTCTCCATCTACCGTTAATCATTATGTGGTCTATCTGGTTTCTGTAGAATAATGGCTACACCTTCATTGTGCTGTCCATCCTCTCTTCCAGAGTAAAGTACTGTTTCTCCTGTTGCTGTTTTAACTTTTCCTGCCCCTGTCCATCTGCTCTCGCTTACCCCTAGAATGTGTAACCTATAGTTTCTCATTTCTGTCGTGACCTGTTTTAATTTACTCGTCTCGTTCATTGTCCTGACATTCCCAAATCCTATTCTTGTATCATTTTTTGCGGTCAGGACGTCCGTTTTCATGTCAGTGGCTTCCTTTCGGCTTTCGCCACTGACAGTCATACGAGCCTCAGACTCAGGATGTCCATCCCGCAGCAAAGTTTGTTCATTTATTGTTGTTTCCGTAACTTCATTTCTTTTTACATAGACAGGGGTGTCAGCCCTATGCTAAAACCCTCAACCTGGAGGACCAGGGTGTCTGCTTTAGTCTGACCCTTGCAAACCTGTCCAGCTTGGTAGAACCTTCCAGGAGTAAAACTCCTGCTGGCATAGCTCTGGGGGTAATCAGGGTACGCAAGCCGCCACACCTCGACAAGGTATTGACACCGGTGATGGCAGATTATCATCCATATATTTTCATAAATTTACGTTTTGAAGAATTTATTACTCGTATATCTTTTGATGAATGTAAATTTTGAGGGATATGTTATTTTGTTTTGTATTTTCTTGCAGCTATTCCCAGTTTCAAACAGAATACACATTTGAGCAAATCAAGGAATCGCCAATGATTTATTATCCACTGACAAAGTTGCAGTGTTGGTAAGTGATGTGATCATTATTTCTTTTTTTTTTTTTTTTCTTGTTTCTTTCCTTACCGAGCATATAGCCACCACCACATCTGGTTCCCTTATAGGAACACGAAGCCACTACCACAGCTGGTTCCCTTATAGGAACACGAAGCCACTACCACAGCTGGCTCCCTTATAGGAACACGAAGCCACTACCACAGCTGGTTCCCTTATAGGAACACGAAGCCACTACCACAGCTGGTTCCCTTATAGGAACATAAAGCCGCCACCACAGCTGGTTCCCTTATAGGAACATAAAGCCACCACCACAGCTGGTTCTCTTATAGGAACATAAAGCCACCACCACTGCTGGTACCCTTATAGGAACATAAAGCCGCCACCACAGCTGGTTCCCTTATAGGAACATAAAGCCACTACCACAGCTGGTTCCCTTATAGGAACATAAAGCCGCCACCACAGCTGGTTCCCTTATAGGAACATAAAGCCGCCACCACAGCTGGTTCCCTTATAGGAACATAAAGCCACCACCACAGCTGGTTCCCTTATAGGAATACGAAGCCACCACCACAGCTGGTTCCCTTATAGGAACATAAAGCCGCCACCACAGCTGGTTCCCTTATAGGAACATAAAGCCACTACCACAGCTGGTTCCCTTATAGGAACATAAAGCCGCCACCACAGCTGGTTCCCTTATAGGAACATAAAGCCGCCACCACAGCTGGTTCCCTTATAGGAACATAAAGCCACCACCACAGCTGGTTCCCTTATAGGAACACGAAGCCACTACCACAGCTGGTTCTCTTATAGGAACATAAAGCCACTACCACAGCTGGTTCTCTTATAGGAACATAAAGCCACCACCACAGCTGGTTCCCTTATAGGAACATAAAGCCACCACCACAGCTGGTTCCCTTATAGGAACATAAAGCCACCACCACAGCTGGTTCCCTTATAGGAACACAAAGCCACTACCACAGCTGGTTCCCTTATAGGAACACGAAGCCACTACCACAGCTGGTTCCCTTATAGGAACATAAAGCCACCACCACAGCTGGTTCCCTTATAGGAACATAAAGCCGCCACCACAGCTGGTTCCCTTATAGGAACATAAAGCCACCACCACAGCTGGTTCACTTATAGGAACATAAAGCCACCACCACAGCTGGTTCACTTATAGGAACATAAAGCCACCACCACAGCTGGTTCACTTATAGGAACATAAAGCCACTACCACAGCTGGTTCCCTTATAGGAACATAAAGCCACCACCACAGCTGGTTCCCTTATAGGAACACAAAGTTACTACCACAGCTGGTTCCCTTATAGGAACATAAAGCCGCCACCACAGCTGGTTCCCTTATAGGAACATAAAGCCACCACCACAGCTGGTTCCCTTATAGGAACATAAAGCCACCACCACAGCTGGTTCCCTTATAGGAACATAAAGCCACCACCACAGCTGGTTCCCTTATAGGAACATAAAGCCACTACCACAGCTGGTTCCCTTATAGGAACATAAAGCCACCACCACAGCTGGTTCCCTTATAGGAACATAAAGCCACCACCACAGCTGGTTCCCTTATAGGAACATAAAGCCACCACCACAGCTGGTTCCCTTATAGGAACATAAAGCCACCACCACAGCTGGTTCCCTTATAGGAACATAAAGCCACCACCACAGCTGGTTCACTTATAGGAACATAAAGCCACCACCACAGCTGGTTCACTTATAGGAACATAAAGCCACCACCACAGCCTTATAGGAACATAAAGCCACTACCACAGCTGGTTCCCTTATAGGAACATAAAGCCACCACCACAGCTGGTTCCCTTATAGGAACATAAAGCCACCACCACAGCTGGTTCCCTTATAGGAACATAAAGCCACCACCACAGCTGGTTCCCTTATAGGAACATAAAGCCACCACCACAGCTGGTTCACTTATAGGAACATAAAGCCACCACCACAGCTGGTTCCCTTATAGGAACATAAAGCCACCACCACAGCTGGTTCCCTTATAGGAACATAAAGCCACCACCACAGCTGGTTCCCTTATAGGAACATAAAGCCACCACCACAGCTGGTTCCCTTATAGGAACATAAAGCCGCCACCACAGCTGGTTCCCTTATAGGAACATAAAGCCGCCACCACAGCTGGTTCCCTTATAGGAACATAAAGCCACCACCACAGCTGGTTCCCTTATAGGAACATAAAGCCGCCACCACAGCTGGTTCCCTTATAGGAACATAAAGCCGCCACCACAGCTGGTTCCCTTATAGGAACATAAAGCCACCACCACAGCTGGTTCCCTTATAGGAACATAAAGCCGCCACCACAGCTGGTTCCCTTATAGGAACATAAAGCTGCCACCACAGCTGGTTCCCTTATAGGAACATAAAGCCACCACCACAGCTGGTTCCCTTATAGGAACATAAAGCCACTACCACAGCTGGTTCCCTTATAGGAACATAAAGCCACTACCACAGCTGGTTCCCTTATAGGAACACGAAGCCACTACCACAGCTGGTTCCCTTATAGGAACATAAAGCCGCCACCACAGCTGGTTCCCTTATAGGAACATAAAGCCACCACCACAGCTGGTTCCCTTATAGGAACATAAAGCCACCACCACAGCTGGTTCCCTTATAGGAACATAAAGCCACCACCACAGCTGGTTCCCTTATAGGAACATAAAGCCACCACCACAGCTGGTTCCCTTATAGGAACATAAAGCCACCACCACAGCTGGTTCACTTATAGGAACATAAAGCCACCACCACAGCTGGTTCACTTATAGGAACATAAAGCCACACCACAGCTGGTTCACTTATAGGAACATAAAGCCACTACCACAGCTGGTTC
Organism: Oreohelix idahoensis; assembly: GCA_024509875.1. Classification (NCBI taxonomy): domain Eukaryota; kingdom Metazoa; phylum Mollusca; class Gastropoda; order Stylommatophora; family Oreohelicidae; genus Oreohelix; species Oreohelix idahoensis. The sequence continues at coordinate 243,925 of JAMPIV010006724.1, forward strand.
CCTTATAGGAACATAAAGCCACCACCACAGCTGGTTCCCTTATAGGAACATAAAGCCACCACCACAGCTGGTTCCCTTATAGGAACATAAAGCCACCACCACAGCTGGTTACCTTATAGGAACATAAAGCCACCACCACAGCTGGTTCCCTTATAGGAACATAAAGCCACTACCACAGCTGGTTCCCTTATTGGAACATAAAGCCACTACCACAGCTGGTTCCCTTATAGAAACATAAAGCCACCATAAAGCCACCACCACAGCTGGTTCCCTTATAGGAACATAAAGCCACCACCACAGCTGGTTCCCTTATAGGAACATAAAGCCACCACCACAGCTGGTTCCCTTATAGGAACATAAAGCCACCACCACAGCTGGTTCCCTTATAGGAACATAAAGCCACTACCACAGCTGGTTCCCTTATAGAAACATAAAGCCACTACCACAGCTGGTTCCCTTATAGGAACACAAAGCCACCACCACAGCTGGTTCCCTTATAGGAACATAAAGCCACCACCACAGCTGGTTCCCTTATAGGAACACAAAGCCACCACCACAGCTGGTTCCCTTATAGGAACACAAAGCCACCACCACAGCTGGTTCCCTTATAGAAACATAAAGCCACCACCACAGCTGGTTCCCTTATAGGAACACAAAGCCACCACCACAGCTGGTTCCCTTATAGGAACATAAAGCCACTACCACAGCTGGTTCCCTTATAGGAACATAAAGCCACTACCACAGCTGGTTCCCTTATAGGAACATAAAGCCACTACCACAGCTGGTTCCCTTATTGGAACATAAAGCCACCACCACAGCTGGTTCCCTTATAGGAACATAAAGCCACTACCACAGCTGGTTCCCTTATAGGAACACGAAGCCACTACCACATCTGGTTCCCTTATAGGAACATAAAGCCACCACCACAGCTGGTTCCCTTATAGGAACATAAAGCCACCACCACAGCTGGTTCCCTTATAGGAACATAAAGCCACTACCACAGCTGGTTCCCTTATAAGAAGCCTACAACAAAGCTTCTGTGCTCTTGTAGCTGTTGGTTCTGTAACAGTTTGTTTTACAGGATGAGTTTGCCAGCCTCATGCAAAGCCTCGTATTAGTCACATCTAATAACATGCCTGAGGGAGCAGTGACCTTGTTCTTTTGTTGTCTCTACAGAGACCTTCGGTAATGACACATGGCAGTAAGTGATATACAGGGTGTCCTAAATGTTACTGTGCAGTAAAGTACCTCGTACAACGTTGCAGTACCACGCAGCAGTTTCTTCTACAGCAGATGTTGGAAATGTCCACCATGGGCCTCAAGACATGTCTGAACACGCTTCTTCATACAACTCTCACATAAAAAAAAACATTGCTCTCGTCTGTTGTCAAGGTCACGCCTAGGGTAGAACGGACAACTCTCACATCAAAACCGCTACTCGTCTGCCGTATATTCAAGTGCACAGTAACTTTTCGGACACCCTGTATATGCACCATGGTTACTATAGTGTAAATCTGCAATAGGGGCAGTCAGAGTGCAGGAATTAGTATCCTGATAATCATGAATACAAATCTGTATATTACGTTGGTCTTTACACTTATACAGAGTTAAGATCATACATTGTAAAAAAATGAAAACAAACAGACACAATTAAAACAATATGGCCCAAGTGTGTCCCTACATTCTGTATTGATCTTCATGTAACTAATTTGATAATTGTGCAGTTGTAACAGACGTTGACATTTGATTTATCTATGATGAAGCTTCCACAACTCAGTTCATTCCAGTTATGGAAGAGTTGTTTTATACATTGTACCTTATTTGTTAATACTGCCTTATTATCTCTTGCATTATATGTTGGTCTTCAGGTAATTAATTTGACAATAGTACAGTTGTCCATAGGATTCTAAAAATTAGAAACCTACCCACCACAAAAATATTTATAGAATGTGTGATTCCTATATACACACATTGGGATTCTCGCCGGAGCTATGGAGTTTGTGCACTGTGCTGAGATCCTCCTTTGGTTTGGTTATAAGGACCATCTTCATTTCACACGGACAACTCCCATCAGTGCTCCAATCTCCTCCCTTAGATCACACAAGGAGGATCTCAACACAGTGCATGAACTTTATAGCACCTGAGAGGATCCCAGTGTGTGTATACAGGAATCACACATTCTATAAATATTTTTGTGGTGGGTAGGTTTCCTAGTTTTGAAAATTTTGCCAGGGCAGCAGCCATATGGCCTACTTTTTACGAATTCCAACTGCAGGGGGATTTTTAATGTGCACAACTTGCACACGGGGCCTCCTATTTTTTCGCCCTTTTCCAAGATAGGTAGGCAACCACTCTCACTACCCAGTGAGATCAGGGAGGAGTATGACATTATTAGGACACACTGGTTCTGAACAAGTTTGCATCAAATACATTTCCAGTACTGGAAACCGAACCATATGAGTGTTAAGCTTCCTTTACACACTGAACTCTTCCAGGACATCCTTATTTAGTTATATTGAAATGTGATATTTTAGTCTGAGCAAAGGCTGTGTTTTAATTTCTCTATTTATTAGCCCTACATCAGATGGTTCTGCCTGTGCCATCTTAGCCAGTGAAGACTTTGTGAAAAAACATGGCCTGGAAGGTCAGGCAGTGGAGATTCTAGCCATGGAAATGGGCACAGATGAGCCCAGTGTTTTTAGTGAGGGCAACTGTATCAAAATGGTAAAGTCCACTTTTTGATAACTAATTTAATGACCATGATAATTTTAAAAGGGACGTAGTTTTATATTATGTTAACATTCTTCTTCTTTTCCATCATTTTTCTTGTTTTGTAGCTTGAGGAGCATGAGGTCACTGTTGTAGTTGCCCCTAGTAGGAAGTTTACACCAGTACACTTCATAATGTCTGGCAGTGGTTGTTCTGTGCAAATTCATTTTACATGAGATTGCTAGCCACATGCACAAATTCTCATTAGTTGGCTGTTATGACATGCCTAAGGTAGTACTGGTTCTAGTCTTTGTCTTCTCAGAGACCCACCGTGAATCATTGGGTATGTGCTTACAACAATAGAGGTGAGACCCACCGTGAATCATTGGGTATGTGCTTACAACAATAGAGGTGAGACCCACCGTGAATCATTGGGTATGTGCTTTCAACAATAGAGGTGAGACCCACCGTGAATCTTTGGGTATGTGCTTACAACAATAGAGGTGAGACCCACCGTGAATCATTGGGTATGTGCTAACAACAATAGAGGTGAGACCCACCGTGAATCTTTGGGTATGTGCTTACAACAATAGAGGTGAGACCCACCGTGAATCATTGGGTATGTGCTAACAACAATAGAGGTGAGACCCACCGTGAATCATTGGGTATGTGTTTACAACAATAGAGGTGAGACCCACTGTGAATCATTGGGTATGTGCTTACAACAATAGAGGTGAGACCCACCATGAATCATTGGGTATGTGCTAACAACAATAGAGGTGAGACCCACCATGAATCATTGGGAATGTGCTAACAACAATAGAGGTGAGACCCACCGTGAATCATTGGGTATGTGCTAACAACAATAGAGGTGAGACCCACCGTGAATCATTGGGTATGTGCTAACAACAATAGAGGTGAGACCCACCGTGAATCATTGGGTATGTGCTAACAACAATAGAGGTGAGACCCACCGTGAATCATTGGGTATTGCTAACAACAATAGAGGTGAGACCCACAGTGAATCATTGGGTATGTGCTAACAACAATAGAGGTGAGACCCATCGTGAATCATTGGGTATGTGCTAACAACAATAGAGGTGGATATGTTTGTGTTATAGAAGACAATCAGACAACAATTTATACAGCTGGTGTTTACAGTAATAAATGGAGATGAATGCAAGATAACCTCATTAAACAACAAACCAAACATGCCTTGAACAGGAGCCCACAGGGTCTTTTAGACCACGAGGTCTGAGAGAAACTATGTTCTGCAGGCAATGAAAAAAATGGATGATAATGATGATGATCAATGTATTTCTCTGTAATAGTTTGTTGTTTTTAATTTCACAATTCTATAAGTGGCTTATGTCTAGCCTCCTATCTACAGTTGTCCCAGTGTTGTCACATTGTTATTCTATATGTTGTCATCATATCATTTTTTTCAGATTGGTTTTGATATGGCTGCAAAAACAGCTCAAAGGGTATTTCAAAAAGCAGGTAAGATTTACTTTTAATTATTTGTATTTGTAAAATGTATGTGACTTTGTGCTTGGAGTTAAGTCTCACAACTGCAATGTGTGTGCCAAGTCAGATGTAAAAACACTATTTACAGCCTTGTTGAAAAGAAGACGCTGCTAGCATTGGATAGGACACACATTGAGGAGACATAGATAGGACACACATTGAGGAGACATAGATAGGACACACATTGAGGAAACATAGATAGGACACACATTGAGGAACAGATAGGACACACATTGAGGAGACATAGATAGGACACACATTGAGGAGACATAGATAGGACACACATTGAGGAAACAGATAGGACACACATTGAGGAAACAGATAGGACACACATTGAGGAGACATAGATAGGACACACATTGAGGAGACATAGATAGGACACACATTGAGGAGACATAGGACATACATTGAGGAAACATAGATAGGACACACATTGAGGAGACATAGATAGGACACACATTGAGGAAACAGATAGGACACACATTGAGGAGACATAGATAAGACACATTGAGGAGACATAGATAGGACACACATTGAGGAGACATAGATAGGACACACATTGAGGAAACATAGATAGGACACACATTGAGGAGACTTGTTGATAGGTGTTACTGGCATATTTTCAGTGCTCTGCTGTTGACGTTGTTGGTAATGCATATCATAGTTAAATCAGTACAAGAAATGCCTAACTGCGAACGGTGTGCTGGTTCGAGTTCATCAAGATCGCTGATATGCATAGTAGCCATATAGGAACGTAGAACTGTCAAACAATCAGATTGCATTCAAAGACTGGGGTACGATTCAGCGAAGACATTTATTAACGGGTTGTACATCAGCATATAACAGACAGGGCATTTCATACAATTGATGATCAGCATACATATTTGAAATAGACTCCAACTGGTCTTGGCCGGTTAAGATTAGCAACTACGCATCATATGCCCTAGTTGAAGTATGCGGTCCGACAAACACTTATATCTCCGTGGCCCTTATTAAAACGTCCATCTGGGACTATACTCATCTGGCAAATGGCCACGGGTTCATCATCTGCAAGCCAACCACTGGCTGCGATTATAAGTTACTATTCACATGTCTCATAGCCGGGGACTCATCAACACTAATGTCCATCATGGACTATACTCATCACAAAATGGCCACGACCAGTGGTCGTATAGCAACTCGGGACCCAAAGACGCAGCAATAGAGAATGCAGTCAGCTACCCATAGCTTGACTGCTTGCGTCAGGGTCAGCGAACCAGAGCTGACCAAGACCCTACTCCACCTCCACGTGGTGGTCCTGGAAACAGGCTGCATCACTGCAGTCTGGCTGAGAGAGTAGGGATCAAAGAGGGAAGGCAAACCCGGTCCCAAAAAATGCCGTGCTGAAGTCAGATGTGTCGGCCAAAAGGCGCAGATATCGGAGCTCCGCTGTAAACAGACACAACGCAACCAACATTCTTTTCAGGACGAACGAGGAAGAAGAAGAAGAAGTATAGCAACTCGTGCGGACGATCAATGACGTCCCCCTTAGATAGATACTGTTCAAATCCAGTGCAGTTATCGTATTTAATCAAAAACCACCAATACAAATTGAAATGCGCTTTGCAAAAGATGCGCTTAACTAGTACTTGAAATATAGCCCTAATTACAGGCGTAACAACTCACTTCATATCTTCCCCCCCCCCCCCCCCCCCCCCCCCAAAAAAAAAAATAACAGATTTTTTCCAAGATACCATAATCGGTCAAGAACTAACATATTAATGCCTAAGAAAAAATGGAATAATAACAAATGTGTCAATAGATGTCAGAAGTAAAGAGAAGTAGTGCGTGAGGAAAGATGGAAACAAAATACATGCATAAAATTGGCAATACAATCTAAAGGAAAATGTTCATCGTTTAAAAATGAAAATATCATCGGGAACGTCTACGAAGTAGCGTCGTATGTCCATAAAGTCACCAAACGAAGCAAAGTAGCAAATAGCGATGATGCACTTCTATAAAATCTTGTGGATGCACACAACATATAGGCATCCATGGAGTCTGTCCACTCGCAAAGTCTAGTAGAATGTAATAGTCATACCTGAACATCTGATAAAACGATTTGAAGATCGCAATGACTGGCATAAGTGAACTTGACGAATGGTCACAAAATACTTCGAAAAAATCCATTAACATCGGGAGATGAGTAAACGTACTGTCGTTGACTGTCCCATAGTGCGAAAAGTTCACATGTGTGGTTGCCTCATGTAAGCAACCGGAATCTTAAGCAGACCTCACGTCTGAAAACTTGATGAACTTGTATATAGTATATAAATGAAAATGACATACTTTGCACTTTTGTAAGTATGAAAAGCGCATCATGTCCATCGTGTGTGTGTGTATAATCTTGAACAGCAATGGAGAGCATTAGAAATGGTACATCAGAACCTGACATAGTTCTGATAGCATCACAAAGGTGTCCTTATTCTAGAATGTCCAGGGAAAAGAGGTATAGGGAGACCAAAAATAAACAAAAACACATGGAGAAGGGAAATCAAGTGTGCCGTATGGTCAAGAAATTATGGGCCTAACACCACCATATTCCCAGTATGCCTCAATAGGCATATAACGGGATCATTCTTCCCTTTACCTGACAAACCTGTAACTGCAGAATATCTGGTTTCAGATCTGGGGGATGCTTGATGGACTGTGTAAATGACACCTGAAGAAATGTAACATTACACTGGCCCATGCAACATACCTCGCTTTAGATCAAAACGACTTTTTCCCCCCACAGCTAATGTGGGAAGAAATGGTAAAGTTATGAATATAATAATGTCAGTATTAAATTCCAACATAAACAATAAAATGTTTCAGAATCCTTCAGCTTCTGTGTACCAAAGACCTTCAACAAATACATGCAAAGTCATCCCGTCCTGTGTCATCCATTTAAGTCCTTTCTATATCTTTATACACTAATTATTATATATTATTACAGCATGAATTTATTAATATATAGTTATAATTTATGAAGGAAGTACAGTTTTGGAGAGTAATTGAGAAGTTGTAGAGGGGAAAAAAAGTTACTGAGTCATTGCATTGACCATTAGTATGCTCTTATGTAATCAGAAGCATATAGTCATAGCTTCTGTTAAGCATAGAACAATCATTCTGTGAGTATTTTTTATTACCTGTGACTCTCCATGAGCCAACATCAAAAGATCCAACTAGTTCACAGATACATTTATTTCATTAATTACTCTACATCTCCATATGAAGCTTAGGTCCTCACCAAATACACTCCAGCCCTTCCTATTCTGTGACATCCGTTAAAGCTCTTTCCTTATTGTCATCCATCTAATACTGTCATCAAGTCTTTTCTCCATGTGTAAACACATATATGTATGATATTTATTACCTTTAAAAAGATGTTCCATAGCATATCATTATGGGCATCAACTAAACGCAGCTTGTGATCAAAAGTTTATAACTTTGTCACAAACTACAGTGGATATAATGTGTGATATTTTGGATATGCTATAATAATAATAATAGTTGCCCATCGCAAGCGAAGATGGTGACAGCTTCTGACTTGAGTTGTGACACACATCTCTTGTGGCTAATTAGTCCTATTTTGGCCCTTCTGGCCCTGCCACATACGGGGCACACATGGTTAGAGTTGATAATAGTGTTGCTGTGTATTCTGACCTTTCTTGCAGCACGCTTGCCTTCTGCCTTATCAGCTAAATTCTGTTCTGCAATGCGAGCGCCTTGAGTAATGTTTGTCCGCCAGGCAGAGCAATCCTGTGCTATAGTCTCCCAGAAGGAGACATCAATTTTGAAGCTGCGCAACGATGCTTTCAGTGTGTCTTTGAAGCATTTCTTTTGTCCCCCGACTGTTTGCTTACCCATGGAGAGCTCGCTGTACATCAACTGCTTTGGAAGGCGTTTTTCGGGCATGCAAACAACATGCCCGGCCCATCTAATTTGAGCCCTCTGCAGCAATGTGTAGATGCTTGAGATATGTCCTCTGTTGAGTACCTCAGAATTACATATGCTATCATGCCACTTGATCCTAGATATGCCATAAACATTTACAAAATGTGAATCAGTTATGAAAATTAATTATGTGTGACATTGCCATTTTGAATGTGTCAACTGATCTCTAATTTAATTAAAAGATACAGCAGAAGTTGTATGTTGCTCAAAGCTGACATATTTGTTGACACCTTATAACTGACAAGAGGCCCGTATATTCTAGCTTGTTTCATTACCCAACAAATCAGCCAGTGGCATACATTCACCTCTTCATTGTCGAATCAGTTGTCTCAGAAGGTGGTCAAGATCAAAATGCTTTGCTTCATGCAATGTTTTCCTATTGTTAATTTATGGTCACCACTGTCAGGGTAAAATTTTCATAACTAGTCTTTCTACGTCATATACAGTGGTAGTTCCCACACCTTATTTTTCAGTAAGATGCAACACTGACATGTCATGGTTAAACTTCTGCAATGACTCCATTTTATGTGCTACTGATAGCAATAGAAGCTTCCTTTTCTTCTTCTCTCTGTTGCCCATAGGCGTATTTACGGCTGTTGTTGACATTTTCACAATTAAATTAAATTTTAAAAGTACATAAATATGTAAGAGCAGCAGATGTACAAATGGCTGGTAGAAGTAGGAAAAAAGGACCCTGTTACACATCCATTGAGGCATACTGGGAATATGGTGTTAGGCCCGTATTTTCTTGACTATCGGCACACTAGGGGTGATGTGGTCAGCATCATGCTGGTCCCCTTAACCTTCCCAGAGTTGCTCTGGTACCCAATTCATGAGGCTTGCAAATTAGCTTTTTAAATACAAACAATGTTGCAATTTTTAGCTTGCCAACAGATTTCTTACCTCAAAATATATAAATATACAAATTGTCATGTGACATTAAACTCATTCTTTGATGGCTTTATTTTAAAGATATTTAGGGTACATACAAAATAAAATATTTCTTTTTTATCCCAGTTTTTAAAAAAAATTTGTTTCAGTAACTTTTTTTGTTTTATTTATCCTTAGTTATTAAACTGTACTATTTAATCATTTGAAAAGTGTGCTGTAAAAATAATTTCACAATGACATATGGTACATTCTGTATGGTTCACCTTATATTTTACATAGTTTATCACCATAATGTCTTGGTTTTTGCTGACCTCTCTGTGTCTTATTACCTTTCCACTCCCACTGGAGCATAGGCCTTCAACATATACATGTCAGACCTTCTTGTCCCGTGCTTCCCATTCAAGATCTGTCAATGTCGTCTTTATCCCATTCATGTCTATGTCAAATTCCTTTCTCCATATGTTTTTTTTTGTGTGATCTCCCACTGTTTCTCTTACCAGGGGATTCCAGAACTAGGACTGCCTTGTAATGCTATCAGCTGGTTTTTTTTCTCAGTATGTTTTCATTTCTCGGTGTGTTTTTCTTGTCAGCATCATCTCACATCATATTCCACTGGTTCTGTGTTATCGTTTCCAGGGTTGAAGCCCTCTGATGTCCAGGTTGTGGAGCTGCATGATTGTTTCTCCTGCAATGAGCTGCTTACCTACGAAGCTCTTGGGCTGTGTGGGCTTGGTAAGTTGTTTGTAATACAGAGACTCGTTATGTATTGGGGTTAGCTTCTTGAAGACACTCATGTAAATGAAAGTGACTTAAACAAAGAAAGATAATAAATATTATGGGAGTTAATGCAATACGTACATCACTTACAAAAAAAAGTTCTTCCCTGTATTATCTTTCTGTGATATATATATTTAAATATGACACTTTTAAGGTTGACGGAGTAGTTAGAGCGTTGGTCTCTCATGGCCAAGGTGCAGGTTCTATTCACAGTTTCAATACGCTCCAGGCTCCTTATGGAGCCTGGAGTGACCACTACAGCTGACACCCCTTGCAGGAAGCCTGTGTCACAGCCCCCATGCTGTTATAAAAGTGGTTTCTGTAGCAAATGAATAGCACTTTCATAAGGGTGGGGGGTATTGGGTAGAACATCCATTGAAGGGAACCAGCGGATAGTATTGCAAGACTGTCCTTGTTTCAGAAACTCGAAGATAAAAGAAATATGGATAGACACGTGGAGAAGAGACAGACATAACAAAGAATGGAGAGGACACAGAAAGAACTTGAATGAATAGCACAGGAGAACATGACATGAACTAACTATAGACCTGTGCTTCACAGGGAGCTGAAGAGTAAGGATGATGATGAATGATTATTGTACACTGTGGATTATGATTACCACTACTTGTGGTAAATGGTCATTACAGCAGTGGTTCTCAACGTGAGCCATATGTCTCCCCATATTTCTAGGGGGGTCACAGTAAGATGGTAAAGTAGGCCTACCTATTTTACAGCTAACAGCAACTATGGGGGTGGGGGGGGGGGGGAATAGAGGTAAATGAGGCTGGGGGGGAGGCATGAGCAAAAAAGGGTTGAGAACCCCTGCATTACAGTACCACCATCTGATTTTGTCCAGTTTGTTGAACAGACTCCTGGCTGTATCAGTGTTTGTAACTCCTGCATTATGGGTATGTTGAGTTGATTCATGATGTTATCCCATAAGGCGAGCAGTTTCTGACATCCTTTCCATCACTCATCATATAGGTTTCAGTTTGTCCAACAAACTTGCAGGATTTCTTACCTTGATAATGCAGTTTTTACTTGTGCTTACACCATAATGTCTACAGTAGGCACTCATCTTGTACATTTTTTCTTACATTCTGCATTTTGCTAGAACAAAGGAGAAATAAATGGCCTACTTACTACCACAAGGTTATCATCAGGGACAAGTGAATCAATACTGTAGAAAAAAAGAGTGAAAACTAATCTAAAAGCATTTTAAAATAAAATTTAAAATAGATTAGCTCTCATTTTCATTTCTCTACTGTTTTTGTTTATTTGTTTTTCCCTGACGAAGGCCTTGTGGTCATAATGCAGTCTTATTACTTTGTCCTAGGAAGATGTACATTGGCTATTTCGTTTACCATACCATTTCTCATTACAGTCCATCTCATTTTTATAATTATTAAATAGTTCTTTATGCATATCTTATCATGCAGAAAGGCTAAAACTTGCATAATAATGTAAAAATATTTTTAAAATCTCAGTAATAACAGTGCACTCAGCCACAGCTCAGACGAACGATCTTGCTCAGTGCAACAGTAAATTAAGAACATGCTAGGAGTGCTCCAGTTAATGTGAAATGAAGCATATGGTTTGTATTTCAGGTGAAGCTGGAGCGTTTATTGACCGGGGTGACAACACCTATGGGGGCAAATATGTCATTAACCCAAGTGGAGGTCTCATTTCTAAAGGAGTCATATCAGAATATAGATTCACTAAGTTCTTGGTTTGTGCAATAAATGCATTCTTGAGGATTTTCCACTTGAAATAACTGAAATACATTTAAAATGGGTGTGGATGTTTGTGTACATATGTGCGTACATGTTTTTGTTAATTCAGTGTTGTTTCTGGCCAAAAAATGCTGCACAGGCAGAATGGTGTGAACCAGCATGTTAATCGTGATTCAGGAGCCAGTCCTGTGTGCACCACTTGTCCAGGCATGTCTGCCTCACATCCTCCCTCAAACATGTTTGGACCTTGATGCAGGAGTGCTGATTGAGCAGGAGGAACAAACTCCTTGTGGACGATTCCCTCCATTTAAAAAAGCAGATCAGCTTGCTCTTGACCTGCCTTACTTTCTCATGTCGTATTGAGGATTTATTCCTATACTGGTACAACTTCTGCTTCGTTTTGGGGTTTTAGCCATAAACCTGACTTTCATCACCGTAATGACCTTGGAAAAGAAGTTTTGGTAATTTTTGACCAGATCCTGGAGTTCCCAGCACTCGGTCAGCCAATGTTTTCTGTAGTCATAGGTCAGCAAGTGAGGCGCTAATTTGGCAGTGATCCATATCGTGCAAAGTTGCTCCATGAGAATTCTTTAGCCTGCACCTTATGACAGGGGAGCCACGGTAGCATAGTGGTTAGTGCACTGGCTTCCTAGCTCAGTGGTCTATGGTTCGATCTCTAGATGAGGTGGGATTTTTTTAGGCCGCAAATGGCTCCTGGGTCGACGCAGCCCCAAATGGGTACCAGAGTAACTCTGGGAAGGTTAAGGCGGCCGGCGTGATGCTGACCACATCACCCCTAGTGTGCCGACGGTCGAGAAAATATGGGCCTAACACCATATTCCCAATATGCCTCAATAGGCAGGGTTCGTAGCGACCTGGAAAAACCTTGAAAAACCTGGAAAACGAAGAAAAAAAATTCCAGCCCTTGAAAAGCCTGGAAAAATGGCTATTAGCCTTGAATTTTCCGCATCGGACCTTGAAAAATAATACGAAATCGAAAGTTCGTTACTTTGTGTCCATTTTTTGGTTATTGATGGTAATTTTCGCAACAACAGACGCGACGAGTCTAAAAATAAATCAGCGTTTACGCCATTAACGCAAAGCGCCGAAAACTTCTGGAAATGCGCAAAGGGAAGTAAAAATTGTAAAGTTACCGTACATTTTTTACTTCCCTTTGCGCAAAGTTACCGTAAAATTTTTACTTCCCTTTGCGCATTAAATTCATTTCCAGAAGTTTTCGGCGCTTTGCGTTAACGACGTAAACGCAGATTTATTTTTAGCACTCGTCGTAAGTAATAAATTCGTTTATCTCATTTATAAAACCTATTTAAATAAGTCCAGTTTATAGATAGACCTACTGTACTTGCGTCTGTATTTACAATGTAGGCTTATTTACAGTTTAATTTTTAACCATGGCCAAAATTAGCCTATAAGCAAGCGTTTGAACGAAATTTCTTTTTTACCTCTGCATACGGGAATATATTTGACACGGTTTATGATGGTCAGGAATAGAAATTGATGGCGATTCCATATCCTATAGCCTACCCTGTTATCAGACCATGTCCCACTGTTCATTTCACCACATTTTTTGGAAATAAATATATTTTGAATGCTTTTTTTATTATATTTATGATGAAAAGACTTATCCCGTTCTACCTCTGAAGGGTTATAGGCTAATTAGGATAGGCCTAGGCCTACATGTTTTCAATTTCAGATAACATGAATAACCGCCGATACACGAAAGTGGCATCACATCTGTCAAATCACGGTAATTAGGATAAATGAAAATCAGCAATTTTGTGGATAGGCCTATGTTATTTAAAATTTTTAAAAAATTTAATTAAATTTTAAATAAAAATCTAAACAAACAAACAAAACGAAACCCAACAAAAATAGTAAAAATGGGGGGGGGGGGGGGGGGGGGGGAGATGTAAAGGTCTCCAGTTAGATATTTAATAGATTTTGACTTATCATAAGTATTACCCTCCCAATTACTATATATATTACCTTTTGTTCTAGTTAAATATTGTTTGACTATTATGTATGCGTTTAGAATTTTGAATTAGTAAATATACATAGCTCATAAGTTATTTGTTTTCCTTTTTTTTTTTTTTTTTTTTTTAAACTAACACTACTAGGAGACCTACAGATGTGACATTATTTGTGACCAAGGAAAAAAACTCTTGAGAGCTGAGATTATTTGGACTCTTTTTTTTTTTTTCAGTGAAAAGTCACCATAGTTTTAATTCAAATTTCATATGCAACAAGGGACATATTCTCTTCTGTGATAGTTTTGATTCAGCCTTCAGCTTTATTTCAAGACCTGAAATTCAGATTGGTGCATTTGGAACAGTAGCGGAAAATAGGAAGCATTTTCCTGTAGCACTGAAGAAAAAAACAACTCAAATTGAAAAAGACAAATCATCCTGTGTTTTGTGCGACAGAAGATAAGGCATGCCGACAGTCACCTGGCATGATACGAAAAGATTTAACCTTATATCCACTGTTCACTCCAATGATAATATAAACAAGACAGTTAGAAAGACAAATTCTTTAGGGCAGAACAATTCAGAAGCCAGTGATTGCAGAAAAATACAGCAAAAGTATGGGAGGTGTGGAAACTTCAGCCAACTAGGTGCAAGCTACCCCTACCCACACAGATCCTATTTTTATATTATTTCTTAGTTGAAACTGCCCTGGTCAATGGGCACATAACCTACAACACTGCCAACTCTACAAAAAAAGATCAAAGCGAAGATCAGGATGTCAGTATGACTCTTATTGAACCTGCTAGGAGCTGCGCTAGCGTAGTGGTTACCACACCGCTCTGGCGACCAGGTGATCCAGGATCAAACCCAGGCGACGGCATTTGAGGATTTTTCGTAGACCGGGATTTGGACTGGATTAACTCAAGACCCGGCGAGATCATTTGAAGGAGTGTCGTCGACCAGGGATTGGCGGCTCCTGAGCCGACCCAGCTCTAATGGGTACCTCCGAAATCGGCGAGTATCTGCCTGAATGGCGAGGGACACCTGTCTCTGTACAAGAAAAAAAGGATACTCACGTAAAATCAATGTCAGGTTAGACATTAATAATAACCTGAGATTTCGCCTCGAGTATTAGCGGGCGTACCAAAAAAAAAAAATTGAACCTGCTATTCTTCGACGCAATGTGACACCTTCAAAACAACATGACTTACTGAGCACCACTTCATTGATAAATATGAAAGGGCAAGGTACAAACCAGACTGTAAAGTGTGTAAGGCTGCAGGGAACAGAAGCCAGACTTGCATGTACTGCCCAGATTGCAATGTACCTCTATGCCTGATACCCTGCTTCAAGTTATACCACACAGTCAAGGATTATCAACGTGGATCGTTGACAAAGACTCTTGCAGAGGCCTACAGCTACAACTTCAACCCCAGTTAATGAAAAAAGCAGCTCAGACTCCAACTAGAGGTACTTAACTACTCAAACATTTACAAACGCTCATTGTCAGATGCCACAGATGCAGAATACATTCAAAAAAGACAAACACGAAAAATAGTTTTTTTTAAAAACATTTTATTCCAATTTTATTAGCCTTTTATGTTGATATACGTGGTTAATCGTTAAATCAATACGTCAATCAAGCTTATTTTATTCATTACCATCCATGTCACTAACATTTTATTGCGCTGATGTTGAACAAATTCACTAAAAACTTGGAAAAGATGTCTGTTTTTCAATCTTTTATGAATTTAAAAAAAAAAAAAAAAAAAAGTTCTTTTTAAAGAAATCTGCAAACACCCTTAGTAATGGGAGACGGTAATGCTCCGGATTGCTGATCAGCAAAGTGATAATTATATCTGAGAAAATTAGATGAGGAAAATATTAGTTTCCCTTATCCTTGAAAATCACGTGCTGGACCTGGAAAAACCTGGAAAAAGCCTGGAAAATGCTTGAAGAAATTTGCTATGAACCCTGAATAGGGCGTGTAACGGGATCCTTTACCCTTTTTTTTTTAATGACAGACCAGCAGGTGATGCAGATGTCATGTGTTGTACATAGACAGTTTTGCATGAAGGCATATCTGGAGTTATCCTTATATGACCACCTCAATGTTACAGTATGTAGTTTTGGATGTGAACCTCTGTGTGTGTGGTTAATTACACCCTCATTGACTCTTGAAATCATTGACACACTTCCAGGGATTCCCCCACTTCCAGGGATTCCCCCACTTCCAGGGATTCCCCCACTTCCAGGGATTCCCCCTGTGGTGAAACTTGCAAGGGGATCAGCTACAGTGGTGGTTCCACTCTCTATAGGAAGCCAAAAAGAAAAGAAGGATGAAGATTTTCAGTTTCCACCAAATGTGTATGACATCATCACTTATTGTATATAAGGTCAATGAAAACTTCTGATTGTGTGGGCATGTGTTTATTTTTCATAAAATGAAAAATGCTTCCTACTTCCTGCATTGTTTATTTTTAGTTTTAAGAAACAGGGGCCAGGGTGTGTGTATGTTTGGGAGGCAGTGGTTGTATATGTTTGTTTCATATTTTATATATATATATATATATTTTATTATTATATATATCTTCAGCTGTACTAAATTTATTATTACATATTTAGTCGATTATTTGATTAATTTTGCATTGTTTAAATTTGTGTTTAATTTTAATGATTTATGTATTGCCGTTGCTTTATTTATTTATTACGTCTTTATTGGCAGCGGTCTGTAGTTTTAATCGGACATGTTGCTCATTTATTTGATTTTCAGGACTAGCCCAGTGTGCAGAATTGTGCTGGCAGCTTAGAGGAATGGCAGGAAAGAGACAAGTGAAAAATGCCAGGGTTGCCCTTCAGCATAATTTAGGCGGAGGTGGTGCTGTTGTTGTTTCTCTGTACAGACATGGATTTCCAGAAGCTAATGCAGCATCGTGAGTGTTAAGTTTACAAGTAGATAAGAGCCACATTAATTTCCAACTGAATTGTACCACAATTTTTTTTTATACTTTGACATCAGTGAATGTATTGTAATACAGTTGACATTCAAAAATCCGGCCATCGATAATCCGGTTCCTTCAGATTTCCGGCATGGATTTCGGAGCGCATTTTTTAATTTACCGCGTTGGCGCGCCCATTGTTTTTTACCCTCTCCATTGTTTCTTAACTTAAGAAAATGATTAATTCCAAAATTATTAATCAGAATACAGTATTTGTAAGTCATAAAGTGGGTCAGAAAAGACTGACAATTTAAATACAGTTGGTTGAAATGAAGAATAGTGGGCCATCTGTTCAATAAGGCCTTAAAATAAGAGAATGCAGAGATGTTAGATATCCTAAACCTAACAACGTTGGCGACTTATTACAGTGACATTGAAGAACACAGCCCACTGTTCTTCATTTCACTTAATATAGTTTGTGCCTGTTCACATAGAAAATAGAAATCTGTTTCATGTTTGTTCAAGTGTTGGCATCTAGACATATATAAATATTAATTTAAAATTATTCCAGAAGACAACTGCAGGCTGCTCCAGCAAGTTCATCCATGGCCAAAGATTTCAAATCTTCCACTGTGTTTTCTGAAATTGAAAAGGCCTTACAGCAGGTACATTATCTTATAAATAGAATGGAAGTAGAGAAAAGTCATGGGGTAAATTGTCTTGTAAGAGAATAAATGTGAGCATGTGTTACTGTCAGGGTTGTTTCAATTAAGGTTATGTGTAGTTTTTACTTCATGTCCAGCTTATCTTGTTACCAAGGGAGCCGCGCTGGTGTAATGGTTACAACGTTGCGCTAGCGACCAGGTTTTCAAGGTTCAAGCTTGGGCGCTGGCATTTGTAGGAGTGTCATCGACTGGGATTTTGACTGAATAACCTGAACGGCTCCTGAGATAAACGCTCTGTGGATGGGAAGGAGCGAAGCTCCTGACCGGGTTGGAAGGAAAGTCCTCAGGTTCCCCAGCCTCACAATGACATGTCATTGGGCCGAAGAGCTGAAAGCCCAGGTGCCGCTGGTTAAGGGAAAAAAAAATCTTGTTACCAAGAAATAATTTGTATATCAGTATTTCGTGGAAGGACAAAGTGACAAATGTCGAGGTGTTGTCACGTGCTGGCCTTCACGCATGTATAACAAGAGACAGCCCTGCTGCACTCCAGTTCTTATCTCAAAGGGTTGTCGTTCATGAAGAATTCTGCATTTCAAATATTTTTTGCTTTCCTTATGAGATCAGTATGTGTGTATGGTTATCAGAATCTACAGTAAACATTGCCCACTACTAGTATTCCTCTCATTTCAGGATGGTGCCACTATTGTGAAAAAGGTGAATGGAGTTTTCAGCTTTAAGGTGAAAGGACCACAAGATCAAGAAGGTGTCTGGGTTGTGGATGCAAAGAATGGAAATGGTTCTGTGAGATTTAATTCTGATGGTAGGAAGATAATTCACATTTGTAAAGCAAGTTAACTTGTGTGTTGTGGTTGTGTTGTGTTATGGTTGTGAAGGCCGAGATTCAAAGAATGAGCCAGAGCTGAGGGCACTGCACAAAGGATGACTGCCAACGAGCAAAGTGGAAGCAGTTTGTTGCTGCCCTACAAGATGCCACCGGGCGTGATGGCCACTAACTGCTTTGACAGTCGGCGGCTAAGGATCAAAGAAGAAGTAAGCAAGTACTGCTGTTTTGAGAACTGTAGTAAGATAAATCAAAGCAATGAGTATTTATATAGGCCCCAAATTCAGTCTTAGCGGAGAGAATGAAAAAATATATATATACATACAAAAACACAAATAGTAATACGTCTTACAATGAGAAAGGACAAGAAAAACCCACATTTTCTCTTTGTAAGACGTATTACTATTTGTGTGTTTTTGTATTATTATTTTTTTTTTCATTCTACCGTTTTACTCCCGGCTTACGACAGTTCTCATATACTCATGTCATAGCGGAGACTGTAGTTGAGAATGAGTTTTCAACTCCTTTTAAAAACTCCCAAGGCTGTTATAACTTACAGCCTCTGACAGCAAAAACCCAGCTCCTGAACTTCAAGTACTGAGACTGTTTTAACTAACAGAAGGGACAAGGGGGAATCTCTGGCAGCATAAAACCAGAATGCCCCTGATAGATGAGGCTGTTTTGCGTGCAACTCATTTTAGAGAAGGAAAACTTTGCTGCCTCATAGCTTTGCTGGGGATAGTCTCAAATATCACAGCCGAGCTATAAACTACAGCACAACATACTCATTAAATTCAACTGAAGCATGCAACAAAGAATTAAATGAATGTGCCTATATATATGACAAGTGTCCATTGTTTTTCTTGTTTTTGAAAGCCTAATTTTATGCACATGGTTTACTATATAAAGTGTATGCAGGTTTAAAAAAAAATAAGAGAATGAAAGAAAGAAATCACCCTCATCAGATTGCACACAGAGAAACTAGAAACTGACTTGCGTGCTCTATTTTTGTTTGACATCTTTGATGTCTGTTCTCCAGAAAAAGCTGACACAACAATTATCATAGCTGATGGTGATTTGTATGACCTGATGACTGGAAAATTGAATCTCCAAACTGTAAGTTTCCTCGTTTGAGCACTTTACATAATATATATAAAGTTTATTTTTATATTGTTGTTAAATTGAGTTAAGACATGATTTAAAACCTTTGCTATTCTGTGAAGTGTTTTTGCCACATGAATGGCCATAAGCTCTAGCTCTTTCTTAGTATGAGAAACCATAACCATCCTGTAGCTCTTTCTTAGTATGAGAAACCATAACCATCCTCTAGCTCTTTCTTAGTATGAGAAACCATAACCATCCTGTAGCTCTTTCTTAGTGTGAGAAACCATAACCATCCTGTAGCTCTTTCTTAGTGGGAGAAACCATAACCATCCTCTACCTCTTTCTTAGTGTGAGAACCGTAACCATCCTCTACCTCTTTTTTAGTGTGAGAAACCATAACAATCCTGTAGCTCTTTCTTAGTGTGAGAAACCATAACCATCCTGTAGCTCTTTCTTAGTGTGAGAAACCATAACCATCCTGTAGCTCTTTCTTAGTGTGAGAAACCATAACCATCCTGTAGCTCTTTCTTAGTGGGAGAAACCATAACCATCCTGTAGCTCTTTCTTAGTGTCAGAAACCATAACCATACTGTAGCTCTTTCTTAGTGTGAGAACCGTAACCATCCTCTACCTCTTTCTTAGTATGAGAAACTATAACCATCCTCTAGCTCTTTATTAGTGTGAGAAACCATAACCATCCTCTAGCTCTTTCTTAGTGTTAGAAACCATAACCATCCTCTAGCTCTTTCTTAGTGTGAGAGGCCAGAACCATAAGCTCTAGCCCTTAATGTGAGAAGCCACAACCATAAGCTCTGGTGAGAGGCCAAAACCATCATCTAGCTCTTTTTGCATCTTAGTGCAAGAGGCTAGAATCATAAGCTCTAGCCCTTTCTTAGTTTGAGAGACTATAACAAAGCTCATGCCCTTCTTAGTGTGAGATGCCATAACCGTAAGTTCTAACCCTTTCTTAATGTGAAAGGCTTTAAACCATAAGCTCTAGCCCTTCTTTAGTGCATATAAAGACAAGAAAGAAGTCATGAATAATTTCAATTAAAAGAAAATTAATAAAAGAGGGTGAAAAAAAAAAGCAAATAAAAAAGTGGATGGCTTAGACAGACAAGGAAATACAGAAAACAATGTACCTCATAACTAGCCGTCTAACATTATACACATTATTTGCTTTACAGGCATTCTTTCAAGACAAACTAAAGATCAGTGGTAATATGGGACTGGCAATGAAACTAAAAGACATACAGCCAAAGTCTGGTTCCAAGCTCTGAGTTACCATTTCCTGCCATTCTAGTTTAACGTTGGGTTGAAGAATGTTTTTAGTGTCACAAAAGCTTTATTTTTATTTTTACAATATTCTCTGATACAGAGATTGCTATAGCCATAGACAGATTTTTTAACATTTTAATAGTTATTCAATATATCAGTTTAAGCCTGAAGATCAACAGTGTGACAGTCAACTATACAGTTAGTCTTGTATGCATCCTTTAAACGTACAACACTGGGATCAACAAGTTGTTGATTGATAAACAATATTTTTCATTGTCATTGATCAGTCAGGACTTCTGGTGAATACTTCCTAAAGTTTAGTATGTTAGACAACATAAAAAAACTTAAAAGTTCTTGACATCTATTCAAGCTTGGTTTTTTTACCTCCATCAAGTCTAGCCTGTAATAAAGTGGTTACCTATATACAGTTACTGTATGCAGCGCAAATTAAGCTGGCTTGGTCGTGTCCGCCACATGGAAGATGGTCGTATCCCCAAAGATATTTTCTGCAGACATCTGGCAGATGACAAAAGAACAGCTAGGTGATGGCATCTGAGGTTTAGAGATGTGTGCAAGAGAGACATGAAGGCACTGGACATAAACCCAGCAACTTGGGAGGATGAAGCTGCCAATCACACCAAGAGGCGATGCTCCCTATGATGCTACCTCAGATTGGGCGAAAAGACATGCCAGTTTGGTAATACTGTTTATGTGAAATACTAGGACTCTGACTAAGCAGTTGGATGATCTGGATTTTGCTGATGACTTGGCTCTTCTGTCCCATAACCGTAATCAGATGCAGGACAAATTGAAAACACTCGATGAGAGGTCACAGCAATTGGGTCTGAAAATACACAGGGAAAAGACAAAGATAATGAGAATAAATGCAGGTAATGATAACAGGGTTGAACTTGAAGAAGCACCAAAACAAGATGTAGAATCGTACACATATCTTGGCAGCAATATAGACAAAGTTGGAGGGACAGTGATATCAAAATAAGAATACAAAAAGCAAGAGGAGCTCTCATTGCATTGGGAAATATATGGAGATCAAGAGAAATCTGATCCAACACGAAAATAAGAATCTTCAACTCAAATGTGAAGTCAGTCCTATTGTTTGGCTCTGAGACATGGAGAACAACAAAGACAACAACCAAAAAGCTACAGACTTTCATAAATGGGTGCTTGCGTAGAATAGAGGGATTAAAATGGTATGACAAGGTTATCAACGTGGAACTGATGACAAGAACTAGACAAGTGCCAGTGGAACAAGAGATGAGAAGAAGGCGATGGATAGGACACACACTGAGGAAACCTGTTGATAGCATTACAAGGCAGTCCTTGTTCTGGAATCCCCAGGGCAAGAGAAGCAGAGGTAGACCAAGAAGCACATGGAGAAGAGAGCTGGAAACAGAGATGATAAGGAGAACGTGGAAGGAACTTGAGAGATGATGGCACGTGACGAGGACTTGGCATGTGTTTGTTGAAGGTCTATGCTCCTTTGGGAGTGGAGGGTTATGAATGAAACTAGGAGAGGGTAGAGATTTATTGCCTGTGTTTTTGGTGTTTGTGTGATAATTATTAAAATTATATGACCTACATATAAATAAATATATACTACTGGACAAAAGTTAAGGGCCACCATTCAGTTTAGACAAGGTTTATATAATTGATTGGCAAACTGTAAAGACAAGTGAAAATGTCATTAAAACTGAGCTCAGAGAAATGTGTATACATTTCTGTGTGCACTAGGTTAATTTTTTTTAAATGTCCTAAAACTGGGTCACTTTAACCCGCACATGAAAATTGCCATTGTTGCTGCAAAAACTCATGGTTTTTGCAACACGCCCCACTAGTTCAAAAGGGGAAAAAGTGAGTTGAATTTGAATGCACGTGGAAAATGATCATTGGTAAAGAGTGTTCACCGTTGGTATGCAATAAATCGGTATGACAAGTGGTCTAAATGATTACTGCATTAGACATGCCACCACGGAGAAGTCTCAGCACTGTAGACCGTAGTCGAGCCATGGCATGGATTCAGGATGGTCAATCTGTTCGTCATGTTGCAAGATGTTTAGCAGTGTCCCACTCTACCATTCAGAGACTTCTTGAGAGATTTCAAGCTACCGGACATTTGGAAAATCGACCCTGCTCACGAAGAATTATATAAACCTTGTCTTAACTGAATGGCGGCCCTTAACTTTTGTCCAGTAGTATATATATGTATGTGCGTGTGAAGCTGCATTTAATTGTCAACAAAAAATTTTGATTAATATATCTTTATTCAGGCATTTATCACATCCTTTAAATCTAAAACTCTGAATGGGTCAGATATTATATATTGTTTTTGTTTCATTTCAGCTGCTGTTATTATTGTTGCTGTAAACAATAAAATGTTCTTATTACTGGAAATTTATATTATAAATTATTAAGTGGGTCTATGTTTTTCATACCTTTTTTAGCTTTTTTTCTTTCTTTCTTTCTTTTTTTTTAAAATTTGTTTGTTAAAATTTCATATTTTTTAAAATAAAGACCAAAATTTAAAAAATATCATGTTATTGATTTGCGATTTTTTTTTTTAAGTTGGTGTTTGTTGTGATTGTTACAGTTTGTGAGTTGACAGGGAATGATTGAACAGCAGAAATGTACTTGAAGGTGGTGGCATAACTTGTAATGAGTTTTAGCAGAAGATGATTGAGGAAGTAAGATTGGGCATGTATCTGTGTGTGGATGAAGGGAATGGCAGCATTTCTTGTGGCTCAAGTAAGGTTGTTTGATATCTGCTGGTTGCGGGGTCTGATGTGTTTGCTACCCTAGACTTGAACTTGTCCTACAGGAACCATCCTGTCATATAATATTAACATTATAAAGAAAAAAGACACGCAACAGTTCACTTCCCTGTACGTATATTGTAGCATTGTGCATAGCTGTTGCGGACTTTTATAAATATGTATTATTATTATCATTTGTGGATTTCTTCTGCCTTCTATTGTATCTATTCAACTTTGCCGCACCCCTGGTTCGTTATCATTTTTCACGTTTTGTGTGAACGAATGTTTATAATATCTTCTTTTGTATTCAATCGTTTGTGACGTTTTGATTTATTTTAGCATTCATATTGATGTGTTGGTGTTTAACTCGTTCAATAGGTTGAACAGTAACAACGTGACTGTCGAACTGACAGAACTGTGAAAACTTCTTGAAATAAACTTCATCAAAACTTGTCAACCAAACAAAGTCTTCTGAAGACGACTTTATCATTTAATTATCCGAAGAACACATCACAGTATGGAACATGTATGAAATACGTGGTTCCCATTTAAAGTAAGCAATGTATATCACAGTATCTTCAATTATCATATACTTGACCCTGAGCGGTCATCTTAACCGTCAAAATTCTTTTAATCTTCTACGTTCAGATATATCAGTTGAATACTACTCTATTCAAACTGTCTATGCATTATCACAACTATGCTAAATCTTTAGCTTTGCATTCGTATTAAGACATTCTGTCCATTTCAAAAATTTCAGGCTAAATCAAATATTCTCAGTTTGGCTATCCATGCCATAATTTACCATTATCGCTTTCAATAGCGTTCTTCACTACACCTCGTTCTATCTAGACTCTCGTGTGTAGATCTGCGTTTTAACAATAACGCTTAAACATACCGCTGGGACTGAAAAGTCCTTATTCATTTCTTATTCTACTAACTATGAAGCCTGAACACTGATGGTTGAACATGAGTTAAGACTCTACACATGGATTAGTGGACTTTGCCACACATTATATAAAACACTGCCATATGCCCTAAGGCTATCTAATACTCTAATATACCGTATATATATTTGTACCAAATTGAGAAGTTTTCACTTTTTTTTTAAAACTGTTATTGAAAAAAATAAATAAATAACATCCCGTATTTAAAAATGTGTTTCTACGATACTGATATGTATCAGATCGCAGATGTTTTGTGCATTTCAACTAGCCTATATACTGTCACGGGATTGCCTCCCCTTGCGTTGCAGTAGTAGCCCACTAATGGTCACAACGCAAGCGTATCTAAAAGTAGGTTGTCCAAGGTATCTACCTTCGCGCAAGTTTACTCTTGGCAAAGATGTAGATAGAAGATGAATGGCACTTCTACCTTAGGGGAACGTTCACAAGATATTCCCAGAAGTCAAGAACAAACGCTGCTTAAGGGCTGAGCAAATTTGTTAACTTATTTTCTGGTCCATCGCCTTTTGTAAAGGGTTTATGCAATGATTCTTGCCCGTTCAAGCCCCCAGTTAGAGCAATGCAACGAATGCCCTCTTATAAGTAATGGCTCTATATTTATATAAAAATATATATTTATCAAGAAAGACTGGCTTATACGTTTGCTTTCGTACATGTACTGAATCAACTATTATTGTTTAGTTTAAAATAACACAACAAATTTAATAGTCAATTAGTCTTTAACATGGGAAAATAAATATGGAAAATTGGGTGAAAATTGAAAGTAAAGTTTCCTCACTGAGGTTTAGAATGGGCTTTAGAATGTCTTTGATTTTTGCTGTAGCCTGTTACACAAAACTTAGCTCCAGATGAGTCCTGCTGCTGTGGTTTCCGTCACTTCTTTTTGGTGATGAGTACACTTCTTCACATAACTCGTCCACTGTAGGCAGTTAGTGTTGATACTCTTCTCGCCCACTAGGGGCGTAGGCACTTCAGTACTTCTGACGTCTTGTAACCACGAACTGGGACAAATAGAAAGAAACAAATGCCTTCTATTGAGTACATTTGTTCTCCGCAAACTAACAGGCCCATTTTCATGCGCTCCACCCACCAATGTTAACCTCTCAGAAGAATTAAATTCCCTAGCACACAATGTAACTCAGGGAATATGATGAAAATTCACCAATATCCTTCTGGGTGTCCACTAGGAAATTGCGTCTGGAGTGCGTGAATAATGATCTGCCTGAATTACAATTTGAAAAGGTGTATAAATCTCACATGATTCTATACACTTTAGGCACATGTGATGTAATCATCACTCATTACTCATCATTACACCCGCCTGAGTTCTGGGGTCATCTGTGCTGTCGGGTTTCCCGCACGACTAGTCAGAAACAATCAACAGCACTTGCAGTAGTGGTTCATGCATATACTATTTTCATATGTTGAGGTTGCCAGCCTCGTATATAACCACTTAGCAAGAAACCTGTAAATTCACATTTGTAATAGAAATGTTTACACTTACGCCAAATTGTGGGTATACACAATCTCCTGCACAGATTAGAATGGACACACAGCCCTTTAGTTCTAATCAGTTTGGTCTGGAAAATTAGAGTTAATTCCTCTAACGGCGGGTGTCCCTGCGAAATCACTTGCTGGGAAAACTTGAGTTAAATTCCTCTTACGACTGGGTCTGAGAAATTAAAGTTAATTCCTCTGATGACGAGTGTCTCTGCGAAATCACTACCTGTGAAAACTTGAGTTAAAGTCCTCTTATGACTGGTGAATCTGATTCCTAGGTTTCCAGACTTGTTATATTAAAGTCCTGGTCCCTTAAATTTTCAATCTTGTATTTAAATGTGCGGGTTTACTCTTAAGTTTTCAGAGTTGCTCAAATACGTTGAACTGTCACTTATAAGTATGGAATATTAAGTCCGATATCTCTCTGGCTTCTTGGGAGTTGTTCGCTGTACAATGCGAAGCTGTCTGTGTTCTGTGTCTGGGATTTCACTACTTTATATTACATTATAGGGCTGTGCTTCTCTATGGTGCGGAATGCTGGAGAGTTACAGAGAAGGAAATGTCAAAATTGTCCTCTTTTCACACAACATGCCTAAGAAAAATTCACCGAATCTTTTAGCCAAATACCATCACCAACCAAGATCTGCTTACTCGGAGCAAGCAAGAGGACATGCACACCATCATAGCTGGCAGATGCTGGAGCTGAGTTGGCCATGTCCTCAGAAGAGACCCCGATGCCATTACAAGAACAGCTATGCTTTGGACCCCTGAAGGAAAACGAAAGAGAGGCTGACCAAAAACAACCTGGCGGAGAACTGTGGAGGCTGAGATGCAAAGAATAAACCAGAGTTGGGGCACTGTACGAAAGATGGCCGCCGACCGAGCAAAGTGGAATCAATTTGTTGTTGCCCTACAAGATGCCACTAGGCGTGATGGCCACTGACTGCTTTGACGGTCGGCGGCTAAGGTTAAAAGAAGAAGAAAAGATATTGTACAGTTTCCAGTTCAAATCCAGCTGGGTTTCCGCTGAATGTCCCAATCAAATTCATTGCAGATTCTGGCGAACCAATCAAATCTATCTAGCACTGTTTGGGTGGGGAAGTTTTAAATATCCCCTCGCGTGTTTAAAATATTAATTTTAATATCCACGCGTGACCTCTTTATAAGACGTAATAATGTTCCGGCTGCTCCCCTCTGCCTCCCACAATATTGTGACCGTATTTTCCGGGCGTAATGTCTTCCGCCCAGATGTCTACTCTGACAGATTATCTAATTATCGCCTTTATCTGCGTGCCTCCGCCAGACGGATGTCTGGTCAGACAGTGTTGTTTTCTTTCATCGTACGCACAACACAAGCTTGTGTCAACACGATCAACCGCTTTTCACTGAGGTCAGACGTTGGACCGACACGTTTTCACAGGTGGTCAGACGGATTCAAAGAGATAAGCGGGTGGCCGGTCTGATGACTGGGTATTGTTACTGTCACAGCGTTATTTCGCAGTGCATTTAATGTCGTGTGTTTGGCGAAAAAGCCAGTCGGGAGAGGCCGAGGTTAGCTGAACTGGTGGGTCATGTGACTACCGGAAGTCGGGGGAAAAGGCGCAAAATTAGTCAGTGAGAAGCTAGCCTGTGTCCGGGAAGGACGATTTTTCCTTATGCCAGCGAGTTCGCTGTGTGGTTTATATTGTGGACTGTAAACTGATGCCTGCCATATTTTCGGACCTTGGTGATAATTACGTTGTTAAGTCTAGAGCAGTGTAGGGTCTAGATCGTATTGTCTACAGGCCGTAGTTCTATAGGATGTCGATGATTTGAGTATGGTATTGTCATAATCTTGCCGCTCGGGTGAGCGATATTTATAGCAGCCATTTGTGGTATAGTTTGTACCTTCGTGTATGGAGGTGATAGTTTAAGCTGCTAAGGCAGGTTTACAGTGGTTTTCTCATTATTGTATTTGATGCGTTTGATGGCCATGTGAGGCCTTATTGTGTGTGTAGATTATTAAAGGGAAGTACCTGTTGAAGGTGTTTATTACTTTTGTCAGCCAGTGTTGTGTGTTCATACCCTTAGAAGGGCGAGCCAATATTTGTTATTATAAACCCACTCAGCAGTCGTGTAACCCGTGGAGTGTTCTCCATGATAAGTGGTTCCTGACAGTTACAATAATACCACAGTTCAGCTGGCGGAACGTAAATACGTCTGAGGAGTGGTAAACCAGAAAAAGACAGTCCTATGCAAATACTTCCGTAGCACATACTGTCATAGGGGAGTGGCGTGTTAGAGACTTTCCCTTACTATGTCCAGCATAAAGAGTAAAATGAATGAAATGGCACAATGAAATGCCAAATAACAAGAGAATAATAAAGAAGTATGAAGAAACGAAGTTTACTGCCGGAGGGCTGAAGGTGTGAGAGATCACACAAAAGGACAGGGACAGACATTACGTCACATATACATATCAGTTGTGCCGCTTCTTCTTTGATCATTAGCAGCTGACTAAAAGCAGTCAGTTGCCATCACGCCTGGTGGCGTCTTGCAGGGCAGAAACAAACTGCTTCCACTTTGCTCGGTCAGTCGCCATCCTAGATGCAGTGCCCCAGCTCTGGTTCATTATTAGGCGGATTATGTGGAAAGAGGACAATTTGGACATTTCCTTCTCTATTACTCTCCAGAATTCCGCACCATTGAGAAGCACAGAAAGTACACAGCTTTCATATAATCTTAATTTTGTGTTTGTGTTGTACTGAGAGCATTTTCTGATGTTGTTTAGACTAGCAAAGGCTGTTCTCACTTTATTCAATCTGTTGTTGATGTCTGCTTGTTCCGCTGTTACTATGCATCCTAAGTAGGTAAGTGTGTCTGTCTGTTTCAGCTTCTGGTTCCTTATTGTTATGGGCTCAGGATTGTCCACATTGAGTGTCATGACCTCTGTCTTCTTTAGATTGATGTTCAGATCCACCTGCTGGATATACTTATCCAGTCTATCTGTTTTTTCTTGGATGTCTTGATGTGAATGTGCGAGTAGTGCAATGTCATCTGCATATTCCAGATCTTCCAGTGTAGAAAACGTTGTCCATCTTATTCCTCTTGGACTGTGATCTGGCGCATCACCCAGTTTATGACTGATAAAAATGAAGTGGTTGATAAGGGGCATCCCTGTCGTAATCCTGTCTTCACCTCAAAAGTTAGGTTGCTATGCCCAACACTACATGTAAATCTAGCATAGAGGCTTGTTATGATGGAAACAATGCGGCTGGGAATTCAATAAGCTCTCAGTACGTTCCATGCATTTATATGTTTCTCAATGTACAGCAGGTACATTGTCTCATAAATAGAAAATAAGTAGAGAAAGGTCTTGGAGTAGGTTGTCTTATAAGAGAATACAAGTGGAGAAAGGTCTTGGAGTAGGTTGTCTTATAGGAGATAACAAGTGGAGAAAGGTCTTGGAGTGGGTTGTTTTATAAGAGAATACAAGTTCCTTGGGGACAGCATTGTTTCGGAACCAGATTTTTTCAGTTTTCAGATGTTGTTGTCACGGATTGCCTCCCCTGCTTTGCAGTAGTGGTCCAACAGTGACCAAAACTCAAGAGTATCTAATATTGGCTTCCAATGTATCTACCTGCGCGCAAGATTACTTTTGGCAGAGATGTAGATAGAAGATTAATGCCACTTCTACCTTAAGGGATCATTCACAAGATATTCCCAGAAGTCAAGAACAAAAGCTGCTTAGGGCTGAGCAATTTGTTAACTTATTATCTGGTCCGTCGCCTTTTGTGAAGGATTTAAGCAATGGTTTAGCCCGTTCAAGCCCCCAGTTGGTGTGATCCAACGAAATCCCTCTTATAAGGTATAGCTCTATTTAGTGTAAATATTTGACTAAGTATTTATATATCGATTAAGTATTCTGGCTCGTACGGTTGCTTTCATACACATAACTGAATCAACTATTATTGTTTAGTTTTAAATAAACAGGTAACAAATTTAATAGGGAAATAGTCTAGTCTTTAACAGGTTAAAATAAATATGGAAAGATTATTGGAATTTTGCTGGATATAAAGTTCTCGTCATTGAGACGTAGGTGGAAATTTAACTTTATACTTAAAGTTTAACTGAAATGTCCTTTTTGCTGGTGCCTTTTAGTTAGCACTTAACTTGTATGAGTGAGTCCTGCAGCCGTGGTTCATCAATTCTGTGATGACGAAAGCCTTCTCCACACTCTCTTCCACTGTAGGCAGTTATGGTGGATGCTTTTCTCTCACACTAGCTGCGTTAGTACCACAAATCGTCTGATGGCTTGCAACGACGAACTTTAGACAAATAGAAATAAACAAATTGTTACTGTTGTTTTGGGTCATCCCGTCTATTACAGGCCACACAGGCCATCACTTCTGTTGCATGAGTCTTTTGTCTGCCACTTCTGTTGGTGTATGTGTGGGGGTTGTATGACAGAGATAGTGCTACTGTCTCTCTTACTTACTTACTTAGTCGTTCCCCTTCTACCGTGAGGTGTAGAGGTTTGGAAGAGACAGCGCCAGACTATCCTATCGGCTGTCTTCCTCCTGGCCTGGTTCCATTCTAGTCCTCGATCCTTCAAAGATTGTCTAATGTTGTCTTCCCAGCGGACTCTGGGTCGTCCTCGGGGTCTGGATCCTTGGCTCTTTGTTTCCCATGCTTGTCGTGGTATCCGATCTTCTCCCATTCTGCAGACATGGACAAACCATCTTAATTGGGACTGTTCTATTTGGGTCTGCAGGGGGTAGGATTTAAGGCCTTGACGTATCGTCTGGTTGCGTACCATGTCTCTTCTTGTTACTTCAACCACCTTCCTCAGATACCTCATTTCTGAGGTTTGGATCTGGCTTTTATGGGTTGTAGTCATTGCCCATGACTCGCATCCGTATGTCAAGACTGGGACATAGGTGGAGCGGTATACAGCCATCTTCGTTTTCTTACCAACCTCTCTCTTGCTGAGGAATCATCGATTTATGGCCTGAAAAAGTCTCCCAGCCGCTGCTTTTCGAGTGGCCAACTCTTCTTTGATGCCTCCCTTTCGGTCTATAATAGCTCCGAGGTATTTAAAGTGGTCGACCTGCTCCAGGACCTGTTCTCCCAGCTTAATCTGATGTTTTCTTTCTTCTCGTGATATCACCATGGATTTTGTTTTAGAGCTGCTTATGACCATCCCTCTCTTCTCCAGCTCTTCCTTCCAGACTTGCAGGTTGCTACTGTCTCACACAGCTGACAATGTTGACGTCAGCAATGTCGGGCTTACTAGCAGTGGCCGACAGTATTTAATATGTGAGCGAATGTCATGAGTTCTTTAGGTTTGTAAACGACTGATGTAAACCCACACAACAGTAACGTTAGGTCAGGAAACAGACCAACGGGTAAGACGAATTAGTTTTCAACTTATACACAGTTTATTTACGACAGTAACGTTGACATCATGGACAACAGATCACAGCAAATCACAAGGTATCATAGTAGGTATAATCCATAGATAAATTGAGTGCAACACCAGCAACTCATCATAAATTGACATAGCATACAATCCGTCAGAAAGTTGAATGCATCACCAGCAACTCATAAATCGTAATAATATATAATCCGTCAGAAAGTTAAGTGCATCACCTGCAACTCATCATAAATGGTAATAATATATAATCCGTCAGAAATTGGTTGCATTAACAGCAATTCATTATAAATGGTAATAGCCGGTATAATCCATGGCATTAATAATATATTGAATCTCTTCCCTTCAAAAATACTCTGGACACACTAGCGAGACTATAAGAACCGTCTCGAAGCTCTGCCAGATACCTAATGACCGAGATTATTGTTTCTCAATACAACTCAGTACATCTTCACTCAAGCGCGAACTAACAGCTTGGGATGTGAGCTCAGCTCACCCGTATTCAAGCACCCCAAATAAAAAATCATCTCATAACTTTAAACGTGCTTACTAGCGTGTCTATAAAAAATCAGACCCGTACATAAAAATCCCAAACACTTAACTCCCACTCAAAAACATGACTTAACACAAATGCCTGCTGAGTATATTTGTTCGCCGCAAACTAACAGGCCCATTTTCATGCGCTCCACCCACCAATGTTAACCTCTCAGAAGAATTAAATTCCCGAGCTCACAGGGTAACTCAGGGAATATGATGAAAATTCCCCCATATCCTTCTGGGTGTTAACTAGGAAATTGCGTCTGGAGTGCGTGAATAATGATTTGCCTGAACTACAATTAAAAAAGGTACATAAATCTTCACAAGATAACAGGTTTCACTGGAGGCACATATGATGAAGTCATCACTCATCACTGCTCTAGTCGGAGTCTGGGGTCGCTCTGCTGTCGGGTTTCCCGCACGACTAGTCAGAAACAATCACCAGCTCTTGCTGTAGTGGTTCATGAGTATACTATTTTCATATGTTGAGGTTGCTTGCCTCATATATCCACTAGCAAGAAAACTTGTTAAATTCACGTTTGTAATAGAAATGTTCACAACTTACCCCAAATTTTTGAGAATACACAATCTCCTTGCGCAGATTTTCAGATGGACGAGAGCAATTTCGGTGCATATGCTCTCGAATCAATTTCGTCTGAGAAATTACTCTTATGACGGTGTTCTATGAATCACTTGGCCTGGGAAACTAGTAATTCCTCTTCGACGGGTGTTCTGCGATACACTTGGTCTGGGATATTATTTCTCTTATGATTGATGATCCAATTCCTAGGTTTCCAGTCTTATATTTATAAAGTCCTGGTTCTGAAGTTTTACAGTCTGTGTATTTAAATATGCGGGTTTACTCTTAGGGTTTCAGAGTTGCCCAAATACTGTCGATCTGTCACTTTTGATAAAGGAATTTTAGGTCCGATCCTTCTCTTTCTGATTGATTGGGAGTTGCTCGGTTGAAATTGCGAAGCTGTCTGTTCTGTGTTTATGAGTTCACAAGATTATATCTCTTATTCTCAGTTCAATCACAGATGGTGTTTTCGCCGAATGTTCCAATAGAATGCAATGTTTATTTTGGCAACTCAAATCAAACCAATCAAATCTCTTTTGCACTGTTTGGGTTGGGAAGTTTTAAATATGCCCTCGCGTGTTTAAATAGTTTTCAACTTATACACAGTTTATTTACGACAGTAACGTTGACATCATGGACAACAGATCACAGCAAATCACAAGGTATCATAGTAGGTATAATCCATAGATAAATTGAGTGCAACACCAGCAATTCATCATAAATTGACATAGCATACAATCCGTCAGAAAGTTGAGTGCATCACCAGCAACTCATAAATCGTAATAATATATAATCCGTCAGAAAGTTGAGTGCATCACCAGCAACTCATCATAAATGGTAATAATATATAATCCGTCAGAAATTGGTTGCATTAACAGCAATTCATTATAAATGGTAATAGCAAGTATAATCCATGGCATTAATAATATATTGAATATCTTCCCTTCAAAAAATACTCTGGACACACTAGCGAGACTATAAGAACCGTCTCGAAGCTCTGCCAGATGCCTAATGACCGAGATTATTGTTTCTCAATACAACTCAGTACATCTTCACTCAAGCGCGAACTAACAGCTTGAGATGTGAGCTCAGCTCACCCGTATCTCTCCCCCAACTACTCAGAACATTTGAACACTTTCTTTATGTTTAAAAAAAACTAACACATACTCAGTTGAGCTATGTTCAAGCACCCCAAATAAAAAATCATCTCATAACTTTAAACGTGCTTACTAGCGTGTCTATAAAAAATCAGACCCGTACATCGTGCGGAAGTCGGA
>JAMPIV010006725.1:0-23690 GCA_024509875.1 Oreohelix idahoensis
ATTCTTGGCGTCAGACCAACAAAGATTCTTGTGTAACAGCCAGTTCTGTTGGTCAGGAAAAGATAGGTGATAAATTTCAGGTCAAGATTCATAAGAACAAATATTTCTCTACTACTGGAAATACTCAGAAATTAATAGCGGGTGTTGAGACTATTTCTACTTGTTCCAAAGATGAAACCCATATGCGGAACAATAGAGATACTATTGTTTCTGGCAGTTGTCAAACTCAGCACAGTCAGTTTGAAACTATTGGTAAATATATTCCCATAAGGGAAAAGAAAAACAGTTCTAGAAAGAGAGATAACCCCAAGAGTAAACAGTACCAAGGGGGATCAGAAAATAATAATTTTCCCTCTCGTAGATACTGTAGACAATTTAACAAATCTCAAAGTTTTGATTGTAAGAATGTTGGAAAGTATGATAGAGATAATAGCTTTTCAGGGAGCCGCGCTAGCGTAGTGGTTACAACACCGCTCTGGCGACCGGGTGATACAGGATCAAACCCGGGCGACGGCATTTGAGGATTTTTCGTCGACCGGGATTTGGACTGGATTAACTCGAGACCTGGCGAGGACATTTGAAGGAGTGTCGTCGACCAGGGACTGGCGGCTCCTGAGCCGACCCAGCTGCAATGGGTACCTCCGAAATCGGAGAGTATTTGCCTGAATGGCGAGGGACACCTGTCTCAGTACAAGAAATAAAGGGATACTCACGTAAAATCAATGTCAGGTTAGACATAAAAATAATAACCTGAGATTTCGCCTCGAGTATTAGCGGGCGTACGAAAAAAAAAAAAAAAAAAAAAAAAATAGCTTTTCAAATGTTGCTTTACATCACCAGAGTAATGTTCCTAAACAAAAGACTAAAGTCATTTTTTGTAAACAAGACAACGGTAATAATAAGTATTGTGATCATAGAACAAATAATAAGCGCAATTGTGCTAATTTTGTTCAACATGAGCCCAGAGTCATTTATAATCAAGGTAAACAGAGTAAAAATAACAGTGGATGCTTGAATACTATTGCCTGCTCTGGTTGTTGTTGTGAATATAACACTTTGTTTCAGCGTAAGGCAGCGGCGACATTCAAGGTCGGTCATGTTGTCCCCAAGAATTCTATGATATCTACATGTGATAGAGAGAGCTAGTGACATCGTGAAGAGACCGGGTTTTTACACAAGCCGGTACTGGGTAATTGTAAACGTTTTTTCTACGTTTTTTTTTCATTAAATTTCACTATTGAGTAAAATGGAAATTTTCATTTGTATTTGTTGACAGAAGCTACGTTGCGATAAGGGTCAAGGCTTCTGTGACATATTGACGGTCAGAAATGTGAGTCAACTTTCCGCTCGAGTAGTCAACCGAAACCTGTCAGCGTCAAACTAAAATCTGAGGGGTTATTTTCTGAAGGTCAAGCATGTTTACAAGAGAGTGGGAGACTTCGCGTCTGATTTATTTTTTTTTATGTGAAGATAGTAAATATTTTTGTATTCTATATTAGTACATGACACATTTGTTGTTTTGAAATAACATATAATTTTGTGTTGTCATGATTATTTTCTATGCATCATTTGATTGCCATAATTTTTTTATTGTTATTTATATGTCTGTATTTTGATGATGTATTGATACATTTTTATGCTATTTATATATTATTGTGTTGATAATGTGTAGTATGTAATTATTATCCTTTATACTACTCTGTTCAACTTAGAATTTTTGCAACTGTGTTGTTTAGGATAGTTTTGGGTATGTGGTGAAATGTAATTTTGAAAATAGCGTGCATGTATCATACATGATCTTGTATTTGGATTTGTTAAGTTTTTGTGAAACTTCGATTTTCCAGAACTTGATTTTCTTGCCAGTCAGACATGTAGATATTTTTCTTAGCAGATTATTTTTAAAAAAAATTTTTTTTTTTTGTAGATATTTTTATAGAACCTTTTTTATATTTCATAGTAACAACAAAGTGTAGATTTATTTATAATGTATATATCGATTTGAGTAAGAGATAGAGTTATAGCTAAATAGCATTTTACTGAGCTGAACGTACTCGTCAGCAGAAAGAACTTAAGAATAAATTAAATTTACATGTGTTGATTTAAAGGTTGCTTCAAGATAGGATTTTTGTTTTATATTTCACTCATTTTGTTAAAATATTGATTTCATTATTAGGCTTTACTTAAAGTATTATTGAATTACTTAAAAATTAAATACTGTTTTTATGTAACTTATCGAGAAAAAATATGTTTGTACGGTACTGTTGAAAAAAATGATTTTTTTTTTTTGGCATTGTAATTTTTTGTTGTGTGTGCCCAGCATTTGACTTCGTGATATCATTGATATGTAATTTGATTAGTTCTTGTAAAAAGTTGTTTTTTATTATGATATGTATGTATTTTTTATTTTTAGCGCTTGATTGTGCGTTGGTCGTATTAGTTATAGTAATGCTATTACTTGTTTGTTCGATGCCTATAATTTATTTATTTTAGTTTTGTATAACTCTTGTAACTTGGTTAAATTACTTATTAGGTTTTGTTTAGTTGTAAATTATTTTTTGGTGGTGTTAGTATAGATATACTTTGATATTTTGTGTTGTGCTTTTCGATCATGTTTTATATATTTTATTTATGAATAGGTTATCTGATCAAAACAGTTTTAGTATAGTACTGTTATTGACTTTCTCTGTGTTCGTGCCTTTGCTTTCTATCTGTCTTTGGTAACTATTCTTCATTTCATTCCTTCTTTTCTGTTGTCTTTTCGGTATGGATTTCATATCTTGTTTATACTTTCGTACCTCATCTTCGTTTTACTTGATTCTATTTGTATACTTTGTCTTCTTTCAACACTTATACCTCTATTCTTTGTATTGTTGGAGTGGTTATATGATTCGATATCATATATCTACTTATGATATTTGTATTTATTTTACATGTAATTCTCCAACTTAGTTATGAGTATATAGTAATTGTTGAGATCTTCTTTCACTTTTTTTTTTTTTTTACAGATCATTCTTCTTTTGATTGATCTTGTGTTTCTCTTTTTCGATCGGTTGTTTTCGGTTTGGTTTGTACTAACGTATATACGTAACTTAATTTTGAAACTGAACATATTTGTATATTTAGCTAATTACTTTTTATACTTAGCTGATTATGCTGTATGCATTAATTGCTACTATACACTATAATGCTGATATTTGTTGTAGATATAATTTTGATTTAAAATAAGATATTTTTGTAGGCATATGTTACAGCTTAATTGTCTTCTAAATTTTTCGTTTTTGGGAGTTAATTTTTTCAAAAAAAATGATAGAATCATTTTGTTTCCCGGAGCGGGTGGTAACTGTTTTGCAAGTGGAACTTATGGAAGGGGAAGTAATCTTTAGAATGTTTGAACATATTAAATTTCGAGTTGCAACGCTTGATTAAGCGGATACTTGTTTGACTTTAGGATAGAATTATCTTTTCCTAGTTTTCGGGTGACAGAGTACAGATAAGCGTGTGAACGCTGTTTAATGTATTTATTCTGTACTGTTTTGAGTTATGTGAATAGCTCGCTAGTCTGCATGTGTTATCGAGAACGGTGTTCAAGACAACCGAATCTCGTGACGGGTTTTTTGGCGGGACTAGTGTGTGATTGAGGGAGTTGTGTTTTTGGGCGTGGACCGTGTAGGTCGAGTCCCAGTGTTTTTTGGATAATGTATGCCTACGTAGGATTTGAGAAAATGTCGACTTATATATTTCGCTGTGTGTACAGCCTATGTGATACACTGCAGTGAAGATTTGTTTAGGCCATATGAACCTTATTATAGCTGCCGTGTGATGCAGGCTTTGCTATGTATTGAAGTACTTTTGTAGGCCATATTTTGAAGATTAATGAAGCTGCCGGGTGATGCCATATTATATATTAACTGCAGTGTGGAGATGTATGAAGCTATTAAGCTATTATTAGTCCAGGATTAGGACAGGCCATATTATGTTTAACTGCAGTATGAAGATTTGTGAAGCTGTTAAGCTATTATAAGTCCAGGATTAGGACAGGCCATATTATATATTAACTGCAGTGTGGAGATGTATGACGCTATTAAGCTATTATCAGTCCAGGATTAGGACAGGCCATATTATATATTAACTGCAGTGTGGAGATGTATGAAGCTATTAAGCTATTATAAGTCCAGGATTAGGACAGGCCGTATTAGGTATTGATGCAGTGTGGAAATTATATACTATGATTCGTGTTTTGCTGTCGAATGTGTGTCATTTGTCATCGTATCTGTGTTGTAACGGAATAAACAGTATCGAACTGTTCCAGTCGTTTGCAACCCTTCTTGACTCCTGCATGTACCCTTATGTACGTACTGTGGTGTGCGAACATATCAACACACACCCAGGTCAACATTCCAGACACAGTGACAGGTCAGCAGCACACATATATTGAATTAGCCTGTGTGGCGATGATATAGACCAAACCACTACACTCGCAACAGTGGGTGTAAACAGACTAATAACATTAACGTTTAATTACATTCAGTGAGAAACCAGCAAATCTAGAGTGTATCAAGTATGTGTTAAAAATCCACGCTACTGATTCTTTTCAATAAACCGGTAAGTAAACTAGTTTTCTTCTTTTTTGTTTTGTTACTTCAAATACAAATAATAGTACAAATATGTGCTACTGTATTTGCATCTAATTTTATTTCAAATTATTAGCTAACCTAAACGAAAATGCTAATTGGGTCCGAAACTCATGATCGGGTCCATTTGCCTGCACTACGGGTTCGACAGAAAATGGCGGCCAAATTTTAGTTGTCGTAACTCTATATGAATCTAGGAGCACTAGGTTGATCGGGACGCGCCTCGCCAAAACGAGGCAACATTTTATTTTTACAAAAAAATTGGATGGAGTCCACATTGAAACTGTTTCTGTCTTTTGTCTAGTAATTTTTCATCAGTGACAAAAGCCTCTCAGCGGTGGCATTGTAATCAGGCACACAGCAAAGAAATATTGTGCACTCATTAAAAGTTCAGAATGAACATTTAGTGATTGTTTTAAAATTTTGGTCCGTTTCGTATGTGCTTCAACCCAGAATATGAGATCTCAGTTACACGCGCATTTGTTATTAACTGCTAACTATTCCTTTATTGTTCACTCCAATTCAATTCAAAGATGATATATGTGTTTCTGAGTCATCATCATCATTCTCCTCATAATCATCATCATCATTATCACCATCATCACCTTTTAGCTCCCGTGGAGCACAGGTCTTCAACAAATACACGCCAAACCCTTCTGCCCTGTGCCATCTGTTCAGGGTCCTCATGTTTTCTTCATCTCTGTCACGTCTTTTTCCAGTTCCCTTTTCCATAAGTTTTTGGTCTTTCTCTATGTCTCTTACCCTTGGGAGTGCAGAACAGGCATGCTTTGTCATGCTATCGATATTTTTTCTCATTGGTTATCATATCTAAAGCCAAAGTCTTTTTCTTACCACTTTTTTCTATTGGCGCTTGTTTGATTCTTGCCAACATTTCCACATTGGTGTTTTTTCATATTAACTCAATCTTTCAGTTCCACGCAAGCAACCATTAATACAGTCTATATTAATACTCCCATTAATAAACAGTTCCACGCAAGCAACCATTAATAACAGTCTATATTAATACTCCCATTAATAAACAGTTCCACGCAAGCAACCATTAATACAGTCTATATTAATACTCCCATTAATAAACAGTTCCACGCAAGCAACCATTAATACTTTCTTCTTCTTCCGTCCTTAGCCACCGACCGTCAAAGCAGTCAGTGGCCATTACGCCTAGTGGCGTCTTAAGGCAACAGCAGATAGGTTTTCTTTGCCATTGTTTTCCATCACGCCTAGTGGCGTCTTTAGGGCAATGGCAAATCAACCCATTTGCTGTTGTTTCCGTAATCGAAGTGACTGGTAAACGGGTGATCAGCCAACCATTAATACAGTCTATATTAATACTCCCATTAATAAACAGTTCCACGCAAGCAACCATTAATAACAGTCTATATTAATACTCCCATTAATAAACAGTTCCACGCAAGCAACCATTAATACAGTCTATATTAATACTCCCATTAATACAGTCTATATTAATACTCCCATTAATAAAAGTCTATATTTAATACTCCCATTAATAAAAGTCTATATTAATACTCCCATTAATAAAAGTCTATAACTTCTTGATTGTAGGTTTTGTTGTTCTTCATGTTTCAGAGCAACTAAATTGCAACGCCCTTGATATTTGAGTTGAAGAATCTAATGTTTGTCTGTTGGACTTGATTTCCTTTGATTTCCACATATTTGTCAAGGTATGAAAGTTCTTCTTCTGAGAAACCTAAAAGCTTTCTCTGTTTCTTCTACTATTGTCATCGTGTATCATGAAAATTTCGCTGATAATCATGATTTCCTCCCTCGATAACTATCTGATTTGTCAATTTTTTTTTTTTAAATAGTATTTCAGTATTTTCAATACTTACTGTTTGCGCAGCTATCTTGTAATGCCATCCTATAATTTTCTCTTCATTTTGTTCATTTGCGTCTGCTAGTTTCGATCTTTCATATTGTCATTAGGTTTTACGGACCTTCCTAAGCGTGTGTGCATATGCGTGCTGATATGTTTATTTTGGGTATTTAGTTTTGACGACAGTGTATATTTGTCAGTTCTTCACTCAGTGGAGCTATACGCTGACACATTCTCGTAAGAAAGACGGGGTTTCTTATCTATTGATTTTATTGTTAGGTTCACGTTGATTACTTTTAGTGGCGTAGCGTATGCGAAATAGGCGGGAGTCAGGGCCATCAGTCAGCGTAATGGGCACCTGATTATTTTCGTTGGCCCATTTGTGATCTAATCGCCAGGCATCTTCGCAATGAAGGTCGGCTGCAATGATCTCTAGCGTCGCCTGTCTCTTTCCTTGATACACTCTGATTGTCTCTTCTAATCTCTTCTTCTTCTTTCACATTTCAACTCCCCAAGGAACATATGACTTCTGCAAACTTATATCAAGCCTTCATGTCCCGTGTCATCAGCTCAAGGTATTTCCATGTCCCCTTCATGTTTTTCTCCAGTTCTTCTTTCTTCTTCTTCTTCTTCTTCTTCTTCTTCTTCTTCTTCTTCTTCTTCTTCTTCTTCTTCTTCTTCTTCTTCTTCTTCTTCTTCTTCTTCTTCTTCTTCTTCTTCGTTCGCCCTGAAAAGGACGGTGGTTGCGTTGTGTCTGTTTACGCCGTAGCTGTGATATCTGCACCTTTCGGTCGACACATCCGACTTCTGCACGGCATTTTTTAGGGACCGGGTTTGCCTTCCCATTGCGATCCGCACTCGCTCAGCCAGACTGCACTGCTGCAGACTGTTTCCAGGACCACCACGTGGAGGTGGAGTGCGGTCTTGACCAGCTCTGGTTCGCTGGTCCTGATGCAAGCAGTACAGCTATGAGTCGCTGACTGCATTCACTATTGCTGCATCTTGGGGTCCCAGTTCTTCTTTCCATATGTTCTTTGATATATTTCTACCTCTCTTAGCTGGGGACTAGAGAACAAGGACTGTCTTGTAACGCTATTAGCAGGTTTTCCCAATGTGAGTCATATTCATCTCCAGAGTCTTCGTCCCATCTCTTGTTCCACTGACGCTTGTCTGGTTCTTGTCATCAGTTCCACGTCAGTGATCTTGTCCTACCCCTTCAGTTCTACTATTCTACACAAGTAACCGTTTATTAAAGTCTGTAGCTTTTTGGTTACCCTGTTAGGCCATCTTGATGTTTTCTTCTCACTTATATCGCTGTTCATATCTTGATCTGTTACCTTCAACTTTTTTGTTCAATAATATGTTATGTATATTATTAAATCCATAATTACTACAGGTGTAAAATGTTGATTGTTTTCATTAATTCTCTGTTAGTTATTATAATAATTCTTTATTTGTTTTCCTCTCTTTCCATAACATATAGTTGATTCTTCTACACGTTTGCATTTCAAGGGCCTGAGTTCTTTTTTTTATCCAACTGCTTGCTCTTAAACTATGTTTCTGCACCACACAGTAAAGAAGCTGTAGTTGATGACAATCATTTTCAAACTGTTTATTTGTTGGATGTGAATATCTTTCTCGATTTGTTGAATGTAGCTTTGGCCTTTGTTATTCTCGTCTTATTTTCAGCTTCATATCTGCCATCCTCTGTTAGTTTGTAGATACGAGATGACGAATGTATTTTATAACAGATATATAGCAAATGTTTGACTTGTTCTAGTACGCTCCCATTTATTACTACTTTTAACGTTGGCTCTGTTTTGCTAATTATCAAAGTTATTGTTTTCTCAGTGTTATTTCCCATTCCATATTCATACTTATGGTGTTTTCTTTCTTCACTACAAATTATGGTTTCTCTTATTCCGCTATTAAACTTTTCTTGGTAAACTTCCTCTTGGTAAAGGTTTCGGTATATTAGTTGTACTGCGCCGGTAAAAACGTTACAAAAATATATTTTTGTTTACTTATCAGTAATTTAAAAAAAAAAAAGATGAATTTTGGGTATTTATCTTTGTTAAAATTAAAATTTTTTTTTTTCCTACAGAAACATTTATAAAGCGTCGCTTAATAGCTGTAAATAATTCGGAACCTCGCAAATGAGAACTGCCTGAGACTGAATTTCAAAACATCATTACAATTGAATGCTAAAATTAGCTGTTTTCCATTTTGTTTGACACTTATGATCTCTGTTCTACTCATCATAGAGACCTGTACCTTTTCATGAAGCCTTCTTTTTTAGTACATTTTAATCTGTTAGGTTTGACCGCGTTAACCCAGCGAACTTCATAAAATAATTAAAGCTATGTAAAATAAGGTGAGAATAACTCGTTTAACGTAAGGGTTTTAAAGTAAGGGACATAATGAATATAGATTGTTTTGATTTTGATATGGGGGGCGTCGGATGGTGAATGGTGATGTGCTGATTAAAGTAATGTGTTTCTTCAAACAGCTAAACTAGTCTTTTGTTTAAAGTACATCTCTGGAGTAATGACCCATTGTCTCGCGAACGTTACATTAGGTGTTTTAACGTACAGAGTATATTTTATTCAGATATGAGACGCCTTCTACATAAAACTAAATATTCCCTTTTGATTTAAAATCATAAAACAAGTAGAGAAATAAATTAACCCATGTTCTAGGAATAAACTTTTATTATAGTAGCCAAATGCAGAATTTGTGAACAGTATGAAGAATTACTAATTAATGAAAGATATGAAGAATTACCGGTTAATGCACGATATTAAGAATTACTGATCAATGAACGATATAAAGAATTACTGATTAATGAAAGATATGATGAATTACTCATTAATGATTACTGGTCATTCACTTTTATTCTCTGCAACATACTGTATGGAACTTTTATTTTTCTGTTATTAATTGCATTTGGTAGCAATAATAAAAGTGAATCCATATAACTTGCTTTTCTTTACTTGTTTTTTTATGATTTTAGTATGCCTGTATTTTAAAAAAAAATAATTCTGCACTTTAGCAATACAGGGAACAGATCAGAACAAATTGTCATTCTGCGCCTCAGAACAGGACACAACCGACTCCGCAGACACATGTATACAAAATTCAAGATTGGCAATTTAGCAATGTGTACATGTGGACAGGCACCCCAGACTGCGGAGCACGTACTTCAAGATTGCCCCGAATATGATATATTGAGGCAAACCCACTGGCCCAGAGAAACAACACTGAAAGCAAAACTATACGGACCTCTTTATGAACTACAAAAGACAGTGAAGTTTATACAAGAAACAACATTGCAGATATAGACACTATATTTCAAGCGAACGAAAGAAGAAGAAGAAGCAATACAGGTAGTTCTTGGTTTAGTTTAGATATATGCATTCCCGAGACTCTCGCGTAAACAGAAATCGCGTAAATGGAACATGATTTTCTCATTCAAATACATATAAAGTAAGGGGGATGCGTTCCACCAATGCTGTACATAACAATTAAAATAAATACATGTAATAATAAACAGTTTAAATAACACATACCATTCATGTTGAATCCATGTACAGACAACAACATTGACAAATTATTCAACATTGACGAGGACAGGACCATTACCTTCTTCATCTTCATCGACTTTTAATTCAACGAGGGATGTGATGGTGAGTTATCTGAATGAGAAGCAGACGATACAGCAATGAATTGTTTCCTGAAGAAAGTGTCCAGAGTTGTTAGAGTTTGTGACTTTCTCTGCTTACTGAGAACTTTTCCATTGCTCATTACATCACCCGGCGCTGATACGCCACTGTAAGTTTGCTCTGTTTCTTACTGCCGAGGAAAACGATCTCTTCCTAGGTTTAACTTCATTTTGCGCACTACAGGAGACATCACGAGTGATTCTCTGCTCGATCACTTAGACCTATCGATACAATCGTTGTGTGTGTAGCGCTGTCGTTACTCTTAATTTGTTGTTCTGGCTAGAAGACAACTGGATGAACTGTTAATAGTTTGAAATAATTTCAACAAGTTATAACTATACGGTAAGTTCATACTTGATCGAACTAATTTCAATAAGTTATAACTATACGGTAAGTTCATACTTGATCCGTTAGTGTTTTTATTTGCTTCTAAAAGAAAATACCGTTAATAAGACAAGAATGGTAATTTAGACACACTTGGAGTTCAACAACGTATAGAATGTGTAGAAAAGTGAAACATTAATTAGTTTAGCCATCTTATTAACTGACGTCCATACCAACCAATAGTATGCTGTATACCAAAACACCCAGATGCGAAGTATGGGGACATCAAGGATAAAAATGGCTTGGTGGCGTGGTTGCAACATGCAAGAAGAACTGCTATCACCCTGGCGAGACAACGTGCTCCAGAATGCTATTAAATTTCACAGAAAGCTTCAGGCAAACGTAGGCGAAGACGAGGATGCTTAATTCTAATATCTTCTCTTCTTTGATCCTTAGCCGCCGACCGTCAAAGCAGTCAGTGGCCATCACGCCTAGTGGCGTCTTGTAGGGCAACAACAAATTGATTCCACTTTGCTCGGTCGGTGGCCATCCTTCGTACAGTGCCCCAACTCTGGTTCATTCCCTGCATCTCAGCCTCCACAGTCCTCCGCCAGGTTGTTTTTGGTCGGCCTCTCTTTCGTTTTCCTTCAGGGGTCCAAAGCATAGCTGTTCTTGTGATGGCATCGGGGTCTCTTCTGAGGACATGACCAACCCAGCTCCAGCGTCTG
Organism: Oreohelix idahoensis; assembly: GCA_024509875.1. Lineage (NCBI taxonomy): Eukaryota > Metazoa > Mollusca > Gastropoda > Stylommatophora > Oreohelicidae > Oreohelix > Oreohelix idahoensis. The sequence continues at coordinate 11,258 of JAMPIV010006725.1, forward strand.
CCAGCTATGATGGTGTGCATGTCCTCTTGCTTGCTACGAGTAAGCAGATCTTGGTTAGTGATGGTATTCGGCCAAAAGATTCGGTGAATTTTTCTTAGGCATGTTGTGTGAAAGGAGGACAATTTCGACATTTCCTTCTCTGTAACTCTCCAGCATTCCGCACCATAGAGAAGCACAGAAAGCACACAGCTCTGATATAATCTTAATTTTGTGCTTGTGCTGTATTGGGAGGACTTCCAGATGTTGTTTAGGCTAAAGAAGGCTGTTCTTGCCTTATTCATTCTGATGTTGATGTCTTTGCCTGCCCGGCCGTCTGGTGTTACTATGCTTCCTAGGTATGTGAAGGTATCTGTCTGTACCAATTGCTGATTCCTTACTGATATGGGCTCAGGGTTGCTCACATTGAGCGTTGTGACGTACGTCTAGTTTGACAAGTGAATTTTCCCTGATATGATGGATGATTTAAAGGGACCCTTGGCTTTTCATAACATTAGAACCCCTGAACATTTGTTGTAACTTTTCGTTTGCCAGAACGCATTCCACCGGGACTCATGTAGGATACAGCGACGAGATCTAAGAGACAGACCGAGGGATCTTAGGGGAGACTATCGGCGCTATCAAAGACAGTAGTTTTCCCTGATACGAGACGCAGTTGCTTGCCGCTAATTTCGCGTCTCGGTGTCAATCGAGGAACCGAGCGAACGGGGGAAAGCGAAACGGGCAGCAGCGAACGGAGATACGAAGACCAGGGGGCGGCTTTTTCTCTTGATTTGGCGGTCAGATCCCCAAAAGTTCGTGAGATCAAATAAGTTGTCAAGTTTATCATGTCCCACTCAACTTACATTTCATTTTAGCTAAATAGACCATGTAGAACTAGACACGTTATCACTCGCTGGCCAGATCTTTACAGAAGCACTAGCTTTATTGAAATCTTGTTATAGATTTTCCCCTGGATTTTATATATATTTGCAGTGATTTCTAATTCTGTGCAAAGCGGTAAAAAATATATTGTGTAAAGTGATCAGTGGTCTAGTCATTCTATTTCAAGGGATTTTGTGTTAATTTAAATCTATTTAATTAAACCATCTCAAGAGTTCCAGTTTTAAATATAATGATCTATCTATTATATTATTTCAAAAGATAATAGATGCTTAAATTAACTTTTAAAGTCGCGAAGGAATTTATAATTAATAAATTCAGTTAAGTCCTAGTTTTATAGATGTGGGGTTTTAACCACTAGAATTCGCGCAGTGTTTATTAAATACATAATTAAATACTCGAGTGTATTATAGGCTTAACGGGAAATTCATTGCGCTTTAGAAGGTTATTTGTTTTCGGTATATTACATGTCTTTTTTTTCTTTCATACAGAGTGATCGTAACCTGTGCGATCCCAGCATTAAGAAAGCAATAAAGAAATCAATCTAAGCAAAGCAAAGCATAAACAGTGTGTAGAGTTCCCCTGACGCAGAACTTGTTGAGACTGTGTAAATTTTTAATCTTTGAGGCGATTCTATGTTTGGAATTCCGCTATCTAACTTATAGCAAAGAAAGCACACCCAAAGACAAATTTAACGCACTATCAAACAACTTAAGTCGTAACGGGAAGAAGAACACTGGCCCGAGCTTTGTTAGTTTACTGACACAGAGAGATAATTCATAATTTCCTGAACAGTGATGTGACTAGTTTTCTCACTGGACTTAAACCATACCTCACGGATAAAGTGTACCAGCACGCGTAAGAATTTTATTATCCGCGGCATAGTCAAATAGACCACACCATCCTCACCCCGGTATCAGAGACCGTGCCCTCCCATAGAAACTGTTATTAAGAAAAGAGACACAACTACAGATTCATTTTCCAGCGATTACGGGATCCTTTTATGTGCTGACCGCATACCTGCTAATCTGGGGCTAGAACTTGAACAAACACTCATACATTTAGTTGAGGTGTAACTGCTGGTGTGTTATTCTATGGAGTGCAAGATTTTTTCACAATCGGTAAGTGAGAGCAAGATGAGTGAAGGCCTTTGCTAGCGCGTGTATGAATGACAGGAAATTAATTCTTTTTGTTAACTTGCTTACCTGGTAACATATATCTTTTCTGTATACCCTACATTGTTCCTTTAAGTGGGATAGTTGATAATTTGTTAACTCTGTTTAAAACCACCTCCTTTCCATTTGCTTAGTAAAGGGAAGAACAGCTGGGAAGAACAGGTTTTTTTTTCTATCACTTATACCTAACTTGGTAACACCTCTTTCAGAGTAATTAACTTTACTGTTAGGTTAACGTACCCGTGTTCCTGATATTATCTATCTCTGGACTGGGTTTGTCTTTGTCTAATGAGCGGGAAGGGCTTAGTCGATACCAATCTTCTTCACCCCCTCCCAAACTTGTTATTTGCATTTGTGTACTTATGATAATTTATGTAATATCTGATATTTTTAGTGATTGATGTTTAAAGTGAATAAAATCACCTAAACTCATTTAGTTCTGTGTGTTGGATATACCCAAAGCCCAACATTTCCCCTATTCGTTTAATATAGTTTGTATCAACGTCGTGTGTGTGTTTGAAAACACCGAATCGGTGTGCGCGCAGATGCGAGTCTGGAAAACTGGCAAATAATTGTTTGACCAGGAGAGTGAAAGAGAAGATTGAGAGACACGATTTGTCGTAAATAAGTCTGTCTTTACTCTCCTCCAGCACGCTGTGAAGTAACTATTAAATCTCTACATTTTCTATCACTGAGCTTTTCCATCATCATTTTCCACTCTAAACCGGACCACTATTTCTACGACTCTTTTCTCTCAAAATAAATTTACGACAATATTTGGCCGGCTCGTCTGGGATAATTTTGAGATACATTTGATGCACACATATTTGTGGGCTGGTTCTGGGATCTTGAGCTACATTTGAGGCAATCGCATAGCCGGGTTAAAGATATTTTGAGTCTGATTTAGTTGGGTCTAACTAGGTAGAGTGTGAATGATTTGTCTTTGTGAATTAGGGAAATAAATAAATAATTACACCCCTAGACAAACGTTCTTTAAGTATTTGGGTTGTCCACACAGCATATTTACAGGTTGTTTTCTCTCCACAGCAGTAGAAAGTACAGACAAACAAATATATTTGCTATTTTATTATCCTCTGGCGGAGATAATTCAATTGCTTTCTTTATAAGAGTTGCTGGGATTGCGTGATTGTTTTACAGTCACAAAGGTTTTTGAAGTCAAAAAGAGTTGAGCTTAGCTAAAGACGGATTGTTCTGATTTTTAAAAATTAAGTTAACAACGTCTCATCTCAATAATTGACTTTAGGGACGGAGTTTGTTGTCAGAGATTTAAAATTTAGGGGAATTTTTTTTTTCCTTTTAAATTGTTTTAATATAAATTTTTCTCTACTGTTAGTAAAAGTAGATTCTTTTCCAGTGTAACTTACCATTTAGTGGCATAGTCGCTTGCGTTTAGAGCCTTAATTGCCAGATAATAGCAGCGATAAGTTTGCACAGTACAGGTAGGAGGTAACACAGGTAAATTTATACTTGTGTGTTTTTTTTTTTCTCGTAGCGGTTCAGAGTTCCTCCCTTTCGCGTTTCTTCTTACTAGTTCTCTAAGCATACTTCATCTTATTCTTTAACAATGGCAGAGAGGATAAAGATGAGGTCCATCTTGAGGCTGGAAGCGAAAGAGGCAGGATTAGATGCAGAAGCTGCAAACGCGTTTATTAACCAGGAATTGGAAATATATGACGCGGAGCAACAGAGAGCCGAAGCTGAGAGGAAGGCGAAGCAACAGAGAGCCGAAGCTGAGAGGAAGGAAGAGAAAGAAAGAACAGAGAGGAGAGAAGCCCAGGAGAGGGCAGATAAGAAAGAAGCGGAAGAACGTCTTTTGGAACAGAAGAAAATTGAAGCAGAGATGGAAACTCGCAGAGAGAGAGAGAGAGAGACAGGAAAGACAGCATCAACTGGCGCTTAAGGCTCTAGAGAGTCGGGGCGCCTCTACTTCGACTAACGGAGAGCCGTCTTCGCCCCAGTCTCAATCAATGGACCTCTCCAGTACTCAATCTGCCCAATTAACTGCTATGTCGTTTTCTTTAGAATCTTTTCCTAGCCCTAACGAAAAAATTGACAGCTACCTAGAAAAATTCGAGAGACTCGCGAATCTTTATGGGTTAGAGAGTACCCACTGGGCGCTCAAACTTTCAACGTCACTGAAAGGCAATGCTTATGACGTGTACACAAAGCTGGGACCGAATCAACATGATTACGACATGTTGAAAAAGGCCTTACTACAGCAGTTTGAGATGACTGCCCGAAAGTTTCTGCAGTTGTTCAGAAACAGCCGAAAAGAGAGCACGGAAACATTTCCCCAGTTCTCTTCACGTCTCACGGGTTATCTGACAAAGTGCATTGAATTATCTGACCTACCTCTTTCATATGAGGGACTCCTCGAACTTGTTCTTGTGGAGCAGATAAAATCCACTTTGTCGAATGAAACACGTAGATTTTTGGCTGAACAGGGGGCAGTCAGGCTTGAAGACATACTCAATAAAGCCGAACGCTATAGCAATGCAATGGCCGAACTTCCCAGCACTAAACGTAAACCCACCGATGAGCCATCTCAAAAACAGAATCTAGAACAGGCATCCTATTCTTCCACTTCCTCTCAACATTATAACCAAGGAGATAACAATACCCAGAAACCTCCCCAGGAAAAATCGAAATTCTACAAAACCCGATACCCCCCCAACAACAATTCTGATCAACCCAACAAGCCTACGTGGCAGCGCGGCCACCAAGGTCAAGGAAAAGGGAAGACCCCTACACCAGGAACGTCTGATCAGGGCAAACAAACCGGTGCAAACCGCATTGGATGTTTGCATACAGCCTCGAAAGGTAGAGTCAATGTCAGTGATTCTCAACCTGAGGGGGACCGACCCTCAACTCGAGGAACTGTAATTTTGAACGGTACCTCCACTACTTGTCTTTTTGACACTGGATTAAGTTTTGATTGTATTGTCGCTAGGCACCTAGTCAAACCCGGTCAGGAGACAGAGGAAACCGTCAAACTTAGTGGAGTTTTCAGGAGTGATGCACCCAGGACGCTTCCTATCGCACTGGTAGAAATACACTCTGACTTTGTCAGAGGAGTTATTAAAGCGGCCATAATGGATGATCCGATCTACCCAGTTATCCTGGGATGTAGATATGTGTTCATTGGGAGACCTAAGTAGCCGATTGTGGCAGCGGTAACCACAAGAGGGCAAGCCAAGAAGGAGAGGGAGCCTGCGCCAAACTGTTGCCGAATGAACTGAAGGAGGCGCAACAAAAGGACCCTACTCTGGCGCCCTGCTTTAAAAAACTGCCCATGGCTAAGGACCCCAGACACAACGGAGACATCTTTTCTAAGGATGGTGTATTGTATCGTAGAACGGGCAACCCGGACACGGGGAATAACCAGCTCCTAGTACCGACGCAGTACAGAAACCAGATCTTAGAAATGGGGCACTCTCTTCCCTTTAGCGGACACATGGGACAAAACGCCACTATTCAGCGAATAAAAAAACCACTATTGGTGGCCAGGAATGAACTCTGACATTGTCAGGTATGTGAAATCCTGCGCCCAGTGCCAACGGGTAGCACCCAAGCACTTGACCCCCCCAGTACCTATGGGGCAAATGCCAATAGTAGGTACTCCATTTGAACGGGTTGCTGTCGACATTATTGGTCCCCTGGAAAAGACCAAAAGAAGGAACAGGTTCATCCTGACCTTAGTTGACACTTGCACTATGTGGGCCGAAGCCGTACCGCTACCATGCACTAATTCCAAGCATGTCGCAGAAGCCCTTGTGCAAATTTTTACACGGTTGGGATTCCCTCAACAAGTTTTGACGGACAATGGATCCCAATTCCGTAGCCTGTTAATGGAGGAGATCTTTAAGATCTTGAGGGCCAAACATATCCACACAAGTCCCTACCATCCGGCCGGAAATGGGCTCGTGGAACGTTTTAACGGTACCCTCACCATGATGTTACGTAAGCTGGGTCAGGAGAAACCGGAAGACTGGGACCAATATATATCGGCTGCCTTATTCGCCTACCGAGAGGTACCCCAAGCGTCTACGGGTTTTGCGCCAGCTACACTTTTATTTGGCAGACCTATTAAGGGGCCACTAGAAGCCTTACTTCGTTCCCTGACAGACCAGAAGGCTGACGAGACAGTCGTCTCTGCAAGCAAGTATGTATCTGAGCTTAAGGAAAGGCTAAAGCTAGGATGGGATCTAGCTACTACCAACCTTAAGAAAGCCCGCGCTAAAATTACTAAAAGATACAACAAAGCTGCAAAAGAGAGAGAACTACAAAGGGGAGAAAGTCCTATTGCTACTTCCAACCGGAAGCAATAAACTTCGCATCGGATGGCAAGGACCGTTTACCGTCCTTAAAAAGATCTCACGTACCAACTACAAGATCTCCATCAAAGGAAAGGAGAAGGTCTTCCACATAAATCTGCTAAAGAAATATTTGGAAAGACCGGTGCCATCCTCCGAGCATCTCCTGGCTGTCGCCATAGCAACGGAAGACGAGGAAGATGATGATGGTTGCATGGAGTATCCACTGCAACCCACAGAATCCTTTAAAGATGTCAAGTTCGGCGACAATCTCTCACCAGAACAACAAACAGAAACTAGGGCTCTACTAAAACAGTACAGTGCAGTTTTAACGGATGTACCTGGTCGAACAAATCTCATTGAATTTGATATGAAATTAACAAACGAGACCCCTGTTCAAACCAGAGTTTACCCCATCCCGTACGCTAAAGCTGATGCACTTCGCGGAGAAATAGACAAGCTGCGTCAGGCAGGAATTATCAGTGAGTCTACATCTCCTTACAGCTCGAGTGTAGTGCTGTTGCAGAAGCCCAATAAGGAAGTTCGGCTGTGCATTGATTACAGGTTGCTAAACGCTGTAACGGAATTCCAGCCCGAACCTCTCCAAACTGTTTCTGAGTTGTTCACCAAGCTCAGCAATGCTAAGATCTTCTCCAAGATTGACCTCAGCAAAGGTTATTATCAAATACCAGTCAAGGAGGAAATTAAACCTTTGTTAGCTTTCAGCACTAGTGAAGGACATTACACATTTAACGTGATGCCGTTCGGTTTGCATAACGCACCAGGAGTGTTCACCAGGATGATGAGGAAGCTTCTACAACCTTTGCAAAGTCCCCATATCCATAATTTCATGGATGACATCTTAATTGCATCGGAAACCTATGAAGAACATATTGCTACGGTTGCTATGCTCCTCAGGAGACTACAGGAAACGGGTCTCATAGCCAGACCTAGCAAATGTCTCATCGGGTTTGAACAGTTAGACTTCCTGGGGCACACTATTTCTCACGGATGCAGTTGGCCTATTAAGAAGAACGTGGAGAAAATAGCTGCAGCAAAAAGACCCCGAACGAAGAAAGACGTACGTTCCTTCATATCGCTATGTGCATACTATCAGAAGTACATCCAGAACTTCAACGGACTGACGGCACCTCTGACTGACCTCACAAAGAAAGGTTGTCCTGATAAGGTCATATGGGATCAAAAGTGCGAACACGCGTATAGCACTTTGAAAGGACAGTTGTCTGCATACCCCATTTTGAGGTTGCCTGACCTCAAGAAACCTTTTGTACTGAGAGTCGACGCGTCAGGTCAGGGCATCGGGTCAACACTGCTTCAAGCCGATGACAGTGACCTGAACATGCTATTTCCAGTTGCCTACGGCAGTCGGAAATTAAATAAAGCGGAACGGAACTACAGCGTAGTTGAAAGGGAATGTCTTGCTCTGATTGACGGTATCAGACGCCATCATGAGTTTCTTTATGGTACATCGTTCACGGTGCAAACAGACCACGCTCCGTTAGCATTTCTTGGTGCCAATAAAGAATTTAACGCTAGGATCATGCGTTGGGCCCTCCTTCTAAGCGTCTATTCTTTCAAAGTGGAATATATTCCGGGAAGACAGAATGTCGGGGCTGATTTCCTGAGTAGAAACTGGTCTACAGAGGAAGAAGAGCAAACTGAAGATACCACTCATCCTAAAATCACCAATCAGGTCACCTCCATTGTCAAAAAGGAAAACATGAAAAATGGTTTCATGTCTAAAAGTGGGGACGATTGTGACGTACGTCTAGTTTGACAAGTGAATTTTCCCTGATATGATGGATGATTTAAAGGGACCCTTGGCTTTTCATAACATTAGAACCCCTGAACATTTGTTGTAACTTTTCGTTTGCCAGAACGCATTCCACCGGGACTCATGTAGGATACAGCGACGAGATCTAAGAGACAGACCGAGGGATCTTAGGGGAGACTATCGGCGCTATCAAAGACAGTAGTTTTCCCTGATACGAGACGCAGTTGCTTGCCGCTAATTTCGCGTCTCGGTGTCAATCGAGGAACCGAGCGAACGGGGGAAAGCGAAACGGGCAGCAGCGAACGGAGATACGAAGACCAGGGGGCGGCTTTTTCTCTTGATTTGGCGGTCAGATCCCCAAAAGTTCGTGAGATCAAATAAGTTGTCAAGTTTATCATGTCCCACTCAACTTACATTTCATTTTAGCTAAATAGACCATGTAGAACTAGACACGTTATCACTCGCTGGCCAGATCTTTACAGAAGCACTAGCTTTATTGAAATCTTGTTATAGATTTTCCCCTGGATTTTATATATATTTGCAGTGATTTCTAATTCTGTGCAAAGCGGTAATATATTGTGTAAAGTGATCAGTGGTCTAGTCATTCTATTTCAAGGGATTTTGTGTTAATTTAAATCTATTTAATTAAACCATCTCAAGAGTTCCAGTTTTAAATATAATGATCTATCTATTATATTATTTCAAAAGATAATAGATGCTTAAATTAACTTTTAAAGTCGCGAAGGAATTTATAATTAATAAATTCAGTTAAGTCTTAGTTTTATAGATGTGGGTTTTTAACCACTAGAATTCGCGCAGTGTTTATTAAATACATAATTAAATACTCGAGTGTATTATAGGTTTAACGGGAAATTCATCGCGCTTTAGAAGGTTATTTGTTTTCGGTATATTACATGTCTTTTTTTCTTTCATACAGAGTGATCGTAACCTGTGCGATCCCAGCATTAAGAAAGCAATAAAGAAATCAATCTAAGCAAAGCAAAGCATAAACAGTGTGTAGAGTTCCCCTGACGCAGAACTTGTTGAGACTGTGTAAATTTTTAATCTTTGAGGCGATTCTATGTTTGGAATTCCGCTATCTAACTTATAGCAAAGAAAGCACACCCAAAGACAAATTTAACGCACCATCAAACAACTTAAGTCGTAACGGGAAGAAGAACACTGGCCCGAGCTTTGTTAGTTTACTGACACAGAGAGATAATTCATAATTTCCTGAACAGTGATGTGACTAGTTTTCTCACTGGACTTAAACCATACCTCACGGATAAAGTGTACCAGCACGCGTAAGAATTTTATTATCCGCGGCATAGTCAAATAGACCACACCATCCTCACCCCGGTATCAGAGACCGTGCCCTCCCATAGAAACTGTTATTAAGAAAAGAGACACAACTACAGATTCATTTTCCAGCGATTACGGGATCCTTTTATGTGCTGACCGCATACCTGCTAATCTGGGGCTAGAACTTGAACAAACACTCATACATTTAGTTGAGGTGTAACTGCTGTTGTGTTATTCTATGGAGTGCAAGATTTTTTCAAAATCGGTAAGTGAGAGCAAGATGAGTGAAGGCCTTTGCTAGCGCGTGTATGAATGACAGGAAATTAATTCTTTTTGTGTGACCATTTTGTTAACTTGCTTACCTGGTAACATATATCTTTTCTGTATACCCTACATTGTTCCTTTAAGTGGGATAGTTGATAATTTGTTAACTCTGTTTAAAACCACCTCCTTTCCATTTGCTTAGTAAAGGGAAGAACAGCTGGGAAGAACAGGTTTTTTTTTCTATCACTTATACCTAACTTGGTAACACCTCTTTCAGAGTAATTAACTTTACTGTTAGGTTAACGTACCCGTGTTCCTGATATTATCTATCTCTGGACTGGGTTTGTCTTTGTCTAATGAGCGGGAAGGGCTTAGTCGATACCAATCTTCTTCACCCCCTCCCAAACTTGTTATTTGCATTTGTGTACTTATGATAATTTATGTAATATCTGATATTTTTAGTGATTGATGTTTAAAGTGAATAAAATCACCTAAACTCATTTAGTTCTGTGTGTTGGATATACCCAAAGCCCAACTTTTCCCCTATTCGTTTAATATAGTTTGTATCAACGTCGTGTGTGTGTTTGAAAACACCGAATCGGTGTGCGCGCAGATGCGAGTCTGGAAAACTGGCAAATAATTGTTTGACCAGGAGAGTGAAAGAGAAGATTGAGAGACACGATTTGTCGTAAATAAGTCTGTCTTTACTCTCCTCCAGCACGCTGTGAAGCAACTATTAAATCGCTACATTTTCTATCACTGAGCTTACCATCATCATTTTCCACTCTAAACCGGACCACTATTTCTACGACTCTTTTCTCTCAAAATAAATTTACGACAAGCGTCATGACCTCAGACTTCTTTAAATTGATGTTCAAGCCCACCTGCTGGCTAAACTTGTTAAGTCTATCCGTTTTTTCCTGGATGTGTTGATGTGAATGTGTAGGGCAACAACAAATTGATTCCATTGCTATTCCGGTGGATCTTCGTACAGTGCCCCAACTTAGAAAATCTTTGTCCCTCTTATTCCTCTTGGACTGCCCTCTGTTTTTGGTCGGCATCTCTTTCAGTTTTCTTGAGGGGTCCAAAAATAGCTGTGGTTGATAAGGGCATCCCTGTCGTAGCAAAACAACCTGGTCATTGGAGGAAGGGCTGCACCAACATAAAGAAACTTCACAAAAACATGGGAATCAGCAAATGGTCGGGACAGAAACCAAATAGACCACAAAAGGTTAACGGTAGATGGAGACATGCATTACAAGTTTTCCTTCAGGGGTCCAAAGAAGAGTTCTTGTGGGAAGTGATCACCATTTAGTAGTAGCAAAACTGAAAGTGAAACTAAGAAGGGCTGCACCAACTGTAACTACACATAAAAGGTTTGACATCAGCAAATTGAAGGACTCCCTTACCAGAAAAGCTTTTGCGGCCGACATAAAGGAACGATATCAATTTGCCAAAAGTCAGGAAAAGACATTGACTGATGATATAGACCAGAATTTCAACACCATTTCAACAATATACAAAGAAAGCAGCAAATCATGCTTGGGATTCCAGGAAAGAAAGAAGCAAGACTGGATAACACCAGAAACATTAAACACCATAACGATGAGAAAGGAAATGAAAAGAAAGAAAACAGAAGCGAAGTCCCCCAGGTTAAAGCAACTATATAGCGAACAGTACAGTCAGCTGGACAAGGAAGTTAAACGCCAAACCCGAGCCAACAAAAGGAATTTCCTAGACGATCTTGCAAGACAGGCAGAGGAGGCAGCACTGAGAAATGAACAAAGCACAGTATACAAAATAACTAAATTCATCAGCGGAAAACGAGGTGCAAACAATATTACATTAGTAAGAGATAAGCAAGGAAATCTCATCACGACAGCAGAGGGACAGGAAACAAGATGGGCAGAGCACTTCAGAGAAACTCTGAACAAGGAACCACCAGAGACACAACTGAATGTTCCTGAAGCTGAAAACGATCTAGATGTGAATACAGACATTCCTCGAAAAGAAGAAATCATCACAGCAATCAAAGGGTTAAAGAACGGCAAAGCTCCGGGCCATGATAACTTAAATGCAGAGCTATTTAAGACAGACCCTGAGCTAGCAGCAGAACTATTAGAACCACTATTTGCACAAGTCTGGAAAACGGGGACAACACCATCAGAGTGGAACAAAGGAATAATTGTCAAGTTGCCCAAGAAGGGAGATCTTGCAGACTGCAATAATTGGAGAGGAATCACTCTTCTCTCAGTTCCCATCAAAATACTAGGCAGGATAATTACACAGAGAATTTCAAAGGCAGTAGACCACAAACTGAGGAAGGAACAAGCAGGATTTAGAAAGAATAGAAGATGTGTAGATCATATATTCACTCTCAGGAACATTATAGAGCAGTGCTCAGAATGGCAAAGACAGCTTTACATTAATTTCGTTGATTTTGAAAAGGCTTTTGACAGCATACATAGGGACAGTTTATGGAAAATACTGAGGGCTTATGGAATTCCAAGCTGCATAGTGTCAATAATTCTAATATAACCCTTCTTAATTAATCGGGGAAAGAGTGAATCCGACAAACAAACAACAAAAAACAAACAAACAACAAAGGGAAGCCAAAGTTTAACAAACAAATTATTTTGCAAATGAAAGATCCTGCATTTGTTGTGTAATTGTTGTTGTAATTG